>JASSUY010030985.1:0-29553 GCA_032466535.1 Forpus xanthops | reverse complement strand
GAGGCACTGGAATGGGTTGCCCAGGGAAGTTGTGAATGCTCCATCGCTGGCAGTGTTCAAGGCCAGGCTGGACATAGTCTTGGTTGACATGGTTTAGTGTGATGTATCCCTGCCCCTGGCAAGGGGGTTGGAACCAGATGACCTTAAGGTCTTTTCCAACCCTAACTATTCTATGATTCTATGATTCTATGGTATTCAACAAAACCTCCTCATAAACAGGAAGACAAATTGGTTATGTGTATACCTTATTCTCCCTTTGCTAGGTAGAAACTATTAGTATGAAAAAAGACAGTGCTTACAGCATTCTGGGTGTCATAAGGATATAACTCTTCTGGTTGTAGTTTTTAATACATTGTATATGTTGGTGACTAAGTAGTGACCATGAAATATTCCTACTTTTATCTTGTTCAGTCAAGAGAAGGTGTATTGATGAGAATGAATAACAATTTATCTTTTTAATGGAGGTGTTTTTTGTGTAGGAATGGCCATGTTTTTATTCTTTCATAACTGTTAAAATTTGCTATATTCTGTTCTTTTATTAACCTTACCAGAAATTGCCTTTTCCCAGGTATCAATATATTCCATAGGTTTTTGTACATCAATGCCAATTTGTCTAGCAATATCTTCAGGTGTATGTGCATTGTCTGGAAAAAAAGGAAATGAAATAAATAGCTACAATGCAGTGTACCAAGTCACAGAATATTGATATATTCTATACGTTCCACTCTATGTAACAAAGTGCAAAACTAACGTATATGACCCACCTGTTTCACAGGTTACTTACTGATACTCATTATCTTCCTATTCAAGTAAATAGAAAGTGATATGGGTCTAGAAAACATGCAATTAAATTTTTAACATTACTTGCAAAAGTCCGCTTAAAAAAAGAACATTAGTAAGATTAAGGGAGAGCAGATCAGTTAAACCAAGACTGTATGTGGAAAGACGGGTACAGAGAACATTATATTTTTTCAGCATATAGAATAAAATACCCATTGATACTTGAAAAGGGCAAAGTTCTCCTTCTCCCACAAATAAGATCTTCAGTTTTCTTCCATTTTTAATGACTAGAGCAATTCTGAACCAAACATACATTGTATTTGGAGTACTGGAGGCAAAGTGTACATAAAATGAAGTTTGTATATAAAAGGAAGTTCTACTTAAATGTTACATAAACACATTTTAAAAAAACTGAAGTAAATGGCATTAAAAAGATCAACACAACTACTGCTGGGACAGAAAAACTGTCTCTCATGCTGATATTTATAGAACAGTCAAACTGTTAAATTCATATGCTTTCCCTATACAAAATAAATATATTTACTTTATAAAAACTCTATATATGCTGGAGTGAGAAGATGCATTGCTATTTCATCATGATGGCAAGGAGGTAGGGGAGGAATATCTCTTCTTCCTCTGACATATGAAACTCCCCTGAAAATTAAAGAAAACACCAACCAAACCAAACCTCAAATTTAAATTAATTATCAAATTCCAACATGATCTAAACCCTTCAACCACAGATGTCAGAGGTTTATAATCTGGTGGTCTGCTTCTTATGAGATTAGATTAGTATTTTAACATCACAAAGCAAATAATTTTTCAGTTGTTTTACTATTTGGCCATTCTTGCTAAGCATACCTTTAGGAATCCACAGTCCATGGTATGGACACATTGAATGTTTTATTCAAGACTGAAGTAATGAAACTTGTAGCAAGCTGGGAACAGGATGCAGGTCACCTAATCCCTGAGACCAGAGTTTCTGAACACATCATACGGTTTTACGTAACTGCAATTTTTCTTCGGGTAACTAAAGTGGTTAATTAGATCTTCAGATACACTAAGTACCAGAGCGATAATCAGTGTTTCACATAATGGTGTTTGAGGAACAAGAGGCATGAGAAGACCAGCACCAGCTTGAAAAATAAAAAAATTACCTTATACACTACAGGTCATATTCAGAGTATTTAGTTTCATTATCTTCATCTCACAATAAATGCATCAACAAAATATAGTAGCACATGGACAAAATCACACTAAATCACCCAAGTGTTTTTACATCTCCAATCTAGTTTAGTCCTATCTTAGTGTCTATAGAAAAGCCTACTTCTAGCCTGCTCCTTACAATCTAATTTAGAATCATAATCTTTTCTGAGTTAAATCAGCCAGGAATGAACAAAATATTGCATACATTCTAGATGAAAAAAGTAATTACCCACCTCTCTCCCGCACTTTTTCCCCTCCCAAACTGGCAATGCTGTTCTGTCATTAGTAAAGTAGTAATGAAAAATATATCAAAGTTTCAGGGAAAATGTTGCTCAAACCACACCACTGCCCTATTGACAAAAAAATCTCCTTTTTTGAATGATTCACACACTTTGAAGTTACATAAAAGTTTGTGTTTTCACTGAAGGTTCCTCCTGTATCAAACAGCTTCCTACATTTGTCATATTTGCCTTATGCTAGCTAACGTAATTTGCTTATTATAAGCATTTTGGCTTACCACATTCATCTAAGCTTTTAACAATACTGAAAATATACTATTATAGAATAATAGAATCATAGAATAGTTAGGGTTGGAAAAGACCTTAAGGTCATCTAGTTCCAACCCCCCTGTCATGGGCAAGGACACCTCCCACTAAACCATGTCACCCAAGGCTATGTCCAACCCGGCCGTTACTTGCATGCGTGTTTGTGTCTTCTTTTACTTCAATCTTTTTTTCCTGAAAACATTCATAGGGGTCTAGAGCACCTTAAAACTAGCTACTGCACCTTTAGTAGCAGGCATACAATTAGAAGGCTGAGTCATTTTAAGGGAAGAACTGGAAAAAGTGCCTTTGATAAAGCAAATTGAAATATCTTAGATCTTCAGCTTCTCTAGAACTTAGCTATACAGCCACACTTTCAAAAATAAAAAGAAGATTTAGCACTAAGTTAATGGCTTTAAGACTGTAATGAAAACCAACCTCTCTTTCACAAGGGAAATGGAAAAGTTGCTCCAAACAAAAAAGTTTATTTCCTGATGGTTGACTGGAAGCTTAATAGATCAGGAGCAGTTTTTAAATGCTTAGGATTAAATAAAAAAATAACTAAGTTACATACACTAAGAGAAATATGAATATCCATTTCAACAAAATGAACCAAATAAGATGTCTAAGACATGGTTGAAAACTAGAAGGAATGTTAGTCATGAGGAGGCAATCCCTGCCTCTTTCCCACAGTCAAGTTTACCATCTGGCACTATAGCTAGCCAGAAGACTGAAAAGCCTGCCAGGAAACCAGTCACAATCCCATGTGCTGCTGCTGGAAAAAACAAATTCCACTGCTTATCATCTGGGCCTTGCAGCTGCCAAGCATACTCTGCATGGGGTGAAACATCTTTGCACAATCAGGAAGAATTGGAGTTACATTTTACAGCAGTGCCAGCCCAGCAAGGAGCTGGTCTTGAAACAGGTGTCTATGGCTCTTCAGTAAATGTGCTTTTCTTCAGAGAGAGAAAAAAATGAAGTAATGTCTAAAAGTAAGTCTGAAAACATACTGCTCCTTAAAGTCCAATAAAGGCATCTGATCAGATGTTAAGGGTTCTGATAAACTAACCATAGAAAATAAGATATCATTTTCATAATGGAAGAAATCAATTTCCCTACACAGAAAAATCATCTGGATGCCTTAAAATGTTAAAATATTTAAAAGATATCACCCACTGAAAAAAAGTAAGATTTAGGTTAGTAGAGTTATTAGAGTTCTCTTTTCCAAGTCTCTTCTGCAGACTCAGGAATTCTATTTGCAGTATGTAATTGCACATTACTCAAGAGAGATACAGGTGATTTAATTGGATAACTAAACTCTCATTTTGTGAAAAGTTTTTTATGAGCAGAGAGTCCTGCAGGCTCAGACCACCTCATTGGTCACAAAACTGTGATGTACCTGCTTTACAGAAGGCTTGGGATTCCACTTACTGGTCACCAAGGAAAGTAGACTGAGAAAATGTGAAAAGCTGCAGTCCTCTCTCGATGTCATGAATGTATAAAATTCATTGGTGATTTCCCTACACTGCTGAGAAAAAAGGTGCAGACTCACAGAGAGCTATGTTATGTCAGGAGGGTTGGAAGAGCAATGGAAAATATTACTTGAAGTCTCATTTTCCAGAAGAATTCTAAAAGGCACCTGCTTGCCTTTTAGTATACATAGCATGCACAGCAAGGCAGTAGTCTTGTGATGATCTTTGACATGATCTAGCACAATAAAGCTCTAGTTCTTCCTGGCAATTTGCACTACTATAAAGACATGGAAATAATGAGAACTAGTGGGCACTCCAACAGGAGAGTTTGAAACAAGACTGCTTAAAACAATATTTTAACAGTCACCTAAAAAAGCATTAAGCACAACAAGCTACATTTAGGAATTTATATATCTACTATTATGCTTATACTGTTGATTTACTTAGCATCGTTTTTATTTCCCTTCTTTTTAATCTACAAATGCCTCTGCAAAGGTTACTACTATATGGGAAAAGGGAAAAGCATAATATACTCTTTAACATAATTGTGTATTTGTGCATAATTTCATACGGTGCTTTCAAAAGCCACCTACTCCTGGAGACCTGTGTGAGTTTTGCCTATTTTGGTTATCAGACATTAGAAAGCTCAGTTGTAAGCAGATTGCCAACACAATAAAAGAATAAAACTTTTTAACCCACAACTACTGACACAGGTCATTTAATACAGTCTCTGATGTCCTGGAATTTGATAGGCTCATTTTATTTTTCAGAAGCACTATGAAAGGTCACAGAGCACATGCCCCCAATGAAGACATCCACTCTGCATGTAATATTGAAGAGTATGCCATGTTCCAAACAGGCTATTTCAAATTCAATTTAGATATTCAACTTTAAATATACAACCTCTTTTGAAGCTTTGCATTTCTAAACACATGGTGGGCCTCTCAGAAATATATACAGGAGTGAATAGTTCATGTTGAAGTCAACAACATGTATTAAATTGCCCAAGATACACTGGAAGAAGTACAGAGAAACACTATATGGATAAAAAAGGAAAGTTTAAACTAGACTGTACATTGCTCAGGTTATCCTAACCTAGCTACCACAGAGCAATAATATGGGATAGTAGCACTGTTAGTAGTGTGTGAACAGCCAAAAGTCTGCTTTGAATATAAGTTTTATTTTTCTATATTATTTTTTAAGCCTGTGTCATTGATGAAGAATCCCAAAATTTTTTAGTTAATTAACTTTTGTCTGTATTAAAAAAAAATTGGTAATAGTTGTATTGACAGAATAAATTACTGCTTTATTAAATAAAATTTATGGATTTATTATAAATTAGGACTGAAAACATTATTTTGATTGGATAAGAAAATCAAGTACAGTTGAAAAAGAATGATTTTTTTCAACAAACAAACCAGTATTCTGAATAAATCTTTGTGGTTAGGGATGTATGTTATCTCTGTGTCTAAGGACATGTAACTTGAAGTGTTAGCTCTCATTCTATTATCTACCAACCTGGAACTTTCTTCATGCTGAAGTATTTAAGCCTGAATACTGCACAGCCCAAATATTGCAGTCTGAATATGAGAAGGTCTAACATGAACATGCCATTTGCATAGCTAGTAGCTAGCAAGATAACTGGCTTTAAGGCTTTCTTACCAAGTCTTCTGTCTTGGACTTAAGCAACTGGGTAACCCTTTTCAACAAAGTGTTTTCCTATATTTACATAAAGTACTCCCAAGGAATTAATTTCAGTAATTGAACACAATAAAGTATTTTGAGGGTTCAACGTGATTTAAGGTTCATGTCTTCTACTGACAAGTTAAAAACCACCAAGAACTGCAGCTCTACCTGCTGTTGGCACAATCCACTTTGGCAGTGCAGGTGCTTTTGTTCTAGCTGGTGCTAGTGTGGTTCTGCTAAGAGCTGTGAGAGAATGGAAAAAAGAAAATAAGTTTAATGAGAAGAAAACCCAACACACTTTTATGTCATTTGGTTTCTTTTCTGTTTCTGATTTGGAAAGGCTTTACCTCTAGACTGATTAATTGAAAGAAAAATACATTTTTTTTTTTTCCCAGCAGCACTCAAAATTCTACTGAGAATAGGTGAAATTAATTAACCAATTAATTAACCTCCACCTCATCCTAAATTGAATAAACAATTATTACCTTGTCTGATCTGTGATTTATCAGATGGCTTTGGTCTTGCAGAAGTGAGACGTATTTTATGGGGTACTAAAAGAAATAATGTTCAGTTTAAATGTTATGTGTCAACAGAACATCAGTACTGTAGTGTAATTTGCCAGAAAAGGCCCATGAACGAGTGTGATACAGCAAAATGGATGCATGAGAATTGTATGATTTCCAATCTAAAATGCACATTGAAAATGCTAGTTTCTTTAGTGGTCAGATGACTCCATCATGCAGTCTGACAAGTTAAATTCATGTTTAGGCTTAGGAAAAGGTATATAATATTTACAGCCAGTTACCCAGCTGTACATGGATACGGAGTTTTCTCTGCAAGGTATCCATGGCCTTAAGGCATTTAATTAGGTTCTATAAAAGGCAATCAAACAAAAAAAAATATCAAAATAAAGCACCAAACCAAACTTTCCCTTGATCAAATATTCAGATAAAAACATAACACATTGAAACCTGAGAAAACAACTGGAAGTATTCAGCGCAGATAATGCCTAAGGCTGCTGAAACATAGTGTTATCATCAAGGTTAAATCAGAAGCATTCAGCCTCATCTTTCACTTGACAATTTTGACACTGTAGTTGTTACAGAATTTGTGTGAATCACACTGAAAACTGAAAGCATAAGCAGTAATCACTAACATCTTGTGCCAAATTATCAACCTCTGTAAGTAAATTTTTAAATAAATTGATCTGGATATTTGATAATTCAAATCTAATAACCACTCTGTACCCAACACTTAATGCAGTGTCAGAGAAAATACTTATGCAGTAAAGAACGTATTCATTTTTGACACTCAAATTTGGTAAAGCTTCACAGATTTAGATTGACCATTTCATAAAGCAAAAGGCAAAAATCAATTTCATCTATGTTTACAACACTATACATCTGAGGATCCAATACACAGCAGTAATACTCTTAAAATCTCTGTTTCATCTTTGAGGCAATACTGATTAAATCTTGATTTTCAGAGCAATGAACAAAACACACACTTGATAAGGGGAAAGATGAATTTTCATTTTGTATATTTGAAATAAAGGTAGTAATGAACAGATCATTAAACCTTAAGCTGTTCTGATTTGACTACAGACTCTCAAGGTAACAACTTAAGAAAGTCCTACCTGTACTGAAATGTGGAATTTCAGTTGCTAAAGCAGTTTTGGTCTTGGGTGAAAACTGGTATGTTTCACTGGGAGCTGAAAGTGGAGATACTATTGCTTACCAAATGCAAATTATTTCCTTCTAAACATAAGACACCACAGAGGGAAAGGGAAAAACTGTCTTTGTTCAGATTTTAAACAAAAAGAATCAGCGCTAGAAACCTGGCTGAAAGTGACTGTTCTATACAAATAAAAGACTTTTCAAGACTGGGAAGATATAGTTAAACAAAAGAAAAAAAGGTGACCCAGTAATGGCTTTACATATAACTCTTTAGTATTACACATTAAGTGCTTATTTCTAGAAAGAATTGTATGAAAAAAGAAAGGGCTGGAAAATTAAAATGAGCAATATTTTGTACATGCAGTGGAATGTAACTAACATGTGAACGCAACATGAAGATATATTAAGGTGTTTCTATTGATTAAAGTATAAATAGTCACATAGAAAAAGCAGAGGAACTCAAGTTTTATGAAAAATAGACTGACATATTCTAATTACCCAAAGTCATTTTGGACCCATCAACAACGTGAACTGTTACAAGGTTAATCGATCCCAGGTGTGTTGTTCTTGGAGCTACAAGAAAAAGAACATTGCTGTGTGAGGAATGAAATTGAAAATGTTGGTTTTCATTAATGATCTGTGTTCTTTGTTTCCTAAAAAGCTATCACCAAATCTACTAAAGTAATTTTAACAGACATGAGACAGACACACATTCTGATTAGGTAGGATATATTTTCATGATGACAGCCACACAGTGCAACTGTTTTTCTGGCTTCCTCCCAACTACAGTAGAAATGCCCTGAAGGTGGAGTTCTGACAGTCTTTCATCTTTCTCACTCTGGTTATATTAATTTGCACTTCCTAAAAATTTTCTAAAAGCTTATAGTAGTGGTTTTATCTTTCAGATATTCTTCCCTTACTCAAATAAGATTGAATTTAGTGAAAGATATCTAAGTTACTGTATTAAAAGGAGAGACTGGTAGGCAGAGGCACACACTACACATTTCTTTCTCCATCAGAAATAAGGCTAAAATGAAGAAGCTGGAAAGAAACCTACTTACTGGCATAAACAGCAGTAGCTAAATCGTGCCATTTGGTTTTAACAACTTTCTTAGCAGCAGTTTTGCATATGCATTTTAATAATGATTTAAAAGTCAAAGAATAAACCCATAAATTCTGTTTTCTAAAATCCTTTACCTAAAACTAATTTTTTAGTGGTACCAAAACATGTCACTTGTCAGCTGTGATATGACTGGAATATCACTATGCATCCTTAAATCTGCTGTAGTTATTGCAGAAAACATTGATAAAAAGAAGATATCTATACTCTTAGCATCTACCTTGAAGTAAGATTCTGACACCCAAGTTTCAAAAGTACTTGAGAAACTGAAGCAAACGTTTACAGAGCAATAAAATCCCCCAAAAGAAAAGAACACAGTGAAGGTGTCTACAACAGAGAATTTTTATTAAAATTAATCTAATTTGTCGCATTTTTCAAGGCTACTACCCACTAATTCAAGAAAACCAACCAACTTCTACTCCCCATGGAAATAGGTGCAATTCATGGGCATTTTCTTTGATATAATTTATTAGCATACTCTGAGCTGAACAATGGTGCTAATTTCTGCCCACAATTCATGGATGTTACATGACTGCAGTACTGAACAGAAGACAGTGTAACTAAAGCAGTGCCACAATAACACTTTTAAAGTTAAAAGCTTTAAATTACCAGGTTTAGTCTGTGGTACTTCTGGCCCAACAGATGTTCTGGGTTTGGAAGGAATGAGCAGTGTTTCTTTTGGAGCTGAAAGAAAAGGAAAAAGATTATTATTGTATTTTTCAGGAGTCGTGATCCAATGTCATATTTAGCCCACAGAGAATTTATGCCTCAAATGCCTGAAAAAAAGACAAACACAATTCCATGGCTTTCTGGAACCTGAAATAAAATTACTATCCAAACCACAGAAAAGTCCTAGCACAGTGCTGTAGAGTAGTTATATATACATAAATATATAATTTTATAAATAAATTACATATAAATTTTTATTACATAAATTACAGGTATATATATATATATATCCGTAATTGAGTTAGAGGCAAAAATTCTTGCTCTAAAAGAAAAAATTAGATCACTGAATTTGGTTAGAGATTTGACAAATACAGTCTGCTGACCAGACATGAGCTGTAGGCTATTTGTGCTTTACTTCTAGGGTAGAACTGAGACTCATCTGCATTAAGAAGCAGGCATGTGTGCAACCAGAATGAAGCATAAGTGGAATGATGTTTCACAAAGTACCACACTGAAGCATGTTCTCTAGGGATTTCTTCACTGAAAAATTAAGAATACCTGTCTTAAAATTAAGGAAACTTATTTACCCATTGTTGCCCTTGAATGCTCAGTGGTAGTAGAAGATTTTGCAATAATTGGTTGTGGAGTAGTCTGATGTATTGCTGTTAAGGAAAGAATGTGAAGAAACTTAGAATATTAAACTGTAATAGAAACAAAGTAGAAATGTTACTTAAGAAATGCACAATTTCTAAAACTTTAAAAATGTCCCACACAAAAGTGTAGCAGAATACTGTCAATTTCTATGCAATCCTTCTGTAACAAAAATGGAAAGAGACTCAGCACCCTGTAACTATTTTAAAGAATTCTTTTCTTTCAGGAGAGCGCACAATATCAGTTGTCAATTGTACAAGCACATTGCATAAGAGTTCTACTGCATTTTATGGATGGAAACTGAAAAAGTGCTCATGGAGTTGCATCTTTGATTACTAGGAAGTAATCTGAGAGAACATTACCTATCCAGCCACTGAAATTTGTCAGCATCCACATTACTACATTTTAATCATCATTTGCTGTATTTAACAGAAAGGAGGAAAACCATTTTTGATGCATACTAGAAATTGTCCTATTATTTTTAGTGTAGTTTCAGCATATTGTGAATTAAGTGTAGTGCCTTCGTTTGAGCACAAAGCCAGCTATGAAGAATTCCATTGAAAAGAACAAAACCTGAGGCTAAGGGAAGGAATTATTAAACACAAACACACAAAATTAAAGGAAGCATTCCATTACCAGGTTTAGTGTGTGGCACTCTTGGTTTTTCAGATGTTTTTGGTTTGGTATGAATGAGTTGCTTTTTAGTTGGAGCTGAAATAAAAACGAAGAGCACTCATAACAATAATTGAAACCCAAGCTTCTTTCATTGCACACAAGGAACGTAAACACGATCTGATCTGTAAGAAGGCAAATTATGTAAGGGTAAAGCTGAAAATCAAAGAGCTGGAATTCCTGGAAAGAAAAGGAAACAAGTTAAATGGCGACTGACACAGACTTCATAATATGCAAATTTGTAGCTTTGGATGAAGCAGTGAATAATATAGTCACAAACAGCACACAGTGATGGAATGAAAATAGGTAGTTGCATCTTGCATATTCCACATCTGCCTTACATGAGTGCCTGGGTACAGGATCTGCTTTTCAGGGGACCCTTAGTATCAGACTTGATTTATGAATGAGAATCTTTGTTTTTATGTGGGAACTATTCAGTGTTGTTGTCTCCATATTGTTCAGTTAAAATTGTTGCCATGTAGGAATCATTTACTGGAAAAAAGTTATCTTGGCACCAGGTAGTCTGATCTACACCAGTGGAAATGTTCAAAATATCTGCCCTAACCTGTGCATTCTTCACCCTCCTAGCTCTGATGAACCATTTTCTGAACATGAATATTGCATCAGGTAGCCTGAGATACGTACAACAGGGCAAGTAAACTTCATAAAGCTATACAGAGATAGCAAATAAATGTTAACCTAAGTACTTAACGCATAGAGGGGATATATACTGAAATAGAAACACAAAAGTTTTTTTCATTTCCTATTCCTCAGAAAGAAAAGGCATACTTCAAAGATTACTGAATAGCTTTTAATACTTCATTAGTGGTAACATTTAATCCTCAGAAAATTGTGGCCAGTGTTGGCCTCTGAAGCTGGGGATAGAGAGCTAATTATTAACAGATATTGCTCAAGCAATACTCCTGTTGGCAAGTACTGCTTGGATTTATTGATTTTTATTTGGTCCACATATGACATTTAAGAATAAAGAATTCTCATCTAATGTTTCACATAATTTAGCAAGTTTTCCCAATGTGGATCACTAGCAGTTAGCAGAGAAGATGGCTTTAAGAACTAGTATTTTTATTTGGAGAGCCACATATCTAGTCCTTTTTGGTATATGTTATGCTATAGCTGATAACTTATAATTTCCTTGCAGTGAAGCAGAAAAGTATTTTAGGATGACAGTACCCGTACCTTATGTGCAGAAGTTACAGGATTCACTGCATACTCTTTAAATAAAGTCTCCCTTTACTGTAAAATATGCAACATCCTAAAGAATAGCACCATCCAGATTGGAAAGGCTATGAGATGAGGAAAAGAACCTTCAAAAGTAAATGAGCTCATGCATTATTACTTTTGTCAAGATCAGAGGGCAAGCATCTAGAAGCAGAACAAAACTTCATCATTAGTTTTTAACGTATGTAATGAGCTCCCCCTAAGAAGATCTTCTTCAAAAGGAATAGAAAATAGATTATTATTTATGAAATACACATTATTACCCAATGTTGCCTTTGTTCTTTCAGGAACATGAGGAATCATTGTAGTATCTGGCTCATGGAAGGCTGGAATGATTTCTGTTGGAAGAAATGTTGATAATGCTCAGAATAATAAAGACTCTCCATTTCCCTCCTGTCCCTTCAAAAAACACTTCAGCACTATACTATATACATCAGAAAAGGGATATTTGAAACAGCAATGAGCATTTACCCTCAGAGATTAATGGCTATGTGAGTCCAGGTTTTTGTTTTTGTTTGGGGTTTTATTTTATAAATATTTAAAAACCAAGAATAATAGACCTTTGGTGAAATCAGTGATTATCTTATGCAGTTCAGTCACATTTATGGTGGGGAGTCTCCTAACTCAAATACAACTGAAGGGAGTCCTTAGTCTGATCTGGACGAATATAGGCATATAAAGAAAATCCACTGCAACAGCTTTAAGAAGCTTCTGCCACAAGTTTGAAACATGGTGCAAACAACTGAAGTCTGTTGCACAGATACAAGCTGTGGGTAACTTTTCATCATTGATTTAAATATATAGGTCACTACAATGTCTTTTCCGGTGACATCAACATAATATATATAAAAAATTAATAATCTTGGATTGTTGCAGTTTCCATCAATGGTATGAGTTAACTGCAGCATTGCAGAATTCTTTTTTAAGCTACACAGATACCCAGGTAATGGCAAATGCACTGTTGATAACTCCTCCCACTGCCCTCCTGAAAGTGTTCCATTATCTACTGCAGCTTGACAAAAAAATCTGATAATTTACCAGGCTTCCTGTGTGGAGCATCTGGGATGGGATCTGCTTTAGGTTTAAAGGGAGTATGTTGTGGTACTTGAGGAGCTGAAAGAAAAGTCCTGGTTTAAGGGTTTATAGTCTTCAGACATCGGTTTATTTCACAAACACTGCATGCCTCGTGCTTGCAAAGAAAAACAAGATCCTTACGTGAGTCTGAAAAATTGAGTGTCAGATTCATAGAGGAATTTCAAAAGAAAAGAAAATCCTGATTTAAAATGTGGGTAGAAAAGTAAGCAAAATCTGGAGTCGAGCAACAGAACCTGAAAGAACACAGACAACTACAGTAGACATGTTTCCAGGTATGTCACAGCTCACA
This sequence comes from Forpus xanthops, assembly GCA_032466535.1. Classification (NCBI taxonomy): domain Eukaryota; kingdom Metazoa; phylum Chordata; class Aves; order Psittaciformes; family Psittacidae; genus Forpus; species Forpus xanthops. The sequence goes on along the minus strand of JASSUY010030985.1, from coordinate 16,456 downwards.
ACTGCAATACCCATGACATGCTTGTCTCCTACAAGTGTCAAAGAATTACAGTGTGTATGAGAATGAAAGAAACTTACTGTGAAGACAACAAAACAGCTAGGAATCTTTCAATATCTAGAACACAGTAAAATTAAGATGGCAAGTGAAAAACAGACTAATGATATATAATTGGTCCAAGGAGCAGCAGGGAAAAAATAATGACCAGCCCAAGGTAACAACTTGACCTGTTGCTGTCTTTTACTGTTCAGTTGTATATACAATAGGTGCCAAAACTTCATAAGAACAAGAACATACAGAGAATTAGCAATAAGTACATGCAAAAGGGTAAAAATTCTTTCTTTTACATAACTGATTTCAAATTGGAACACATACCCAAATTTATTTTTAAAAAATATTATTTATTGGTGGAATTAGTGAATATATACTCACTCAAAAGGAAGGTTCAACTGATGCTGTTCACAACCATCAGGAGTTAAAGAGGTTTGGTGGATCATTACCAAACTGTTATAATCCCTATTAACCATATACTTTCAAGGGTCAAATTCCATTACCAAGGCACAGAGATATTAAAGTAGTTTGATGTAGATATTTAGAGTCATACATGAAGGACCTCAAATCTGTTTTTATCTAAGAACTTTTGATTGGCACAAAAGATAAAATTTCTTCCAAGAACATTCCTATACTGCTTGCATGTTGTCTAACATGATAGGCAGATTATTCATCAGTGACAGCTGTCATGTGATTGAAAAGCATACACAACTCATCGAAACTCAGCCATTGAAAATACAAATCAGCTCTATCTTCCTTTAAACACGTGATCATTAGAAAACCTATTTGTCTGTAATAAGAAGAGATGTTAATCAACACTTGATTCATTGAGGAAAGACAACCCAAAATAAACCCTGAATTTTCAAGCACAACAAAACAACAATGTATTTACCAGTTTTTGTGTGTGTTATGCCCGGACCTGGTGATGCTCTAGGCTTGGAAGAGACTCGACGACTTTCTTTGGGACCTGTATACGTGCAAAGTTTTAAACATGTAACTGAGAATAACAACTCAATGTAAACCTTTTGATTTTCCTGACAGAAGATTCATTTTCGGCCAAAAATTTTTTTTTAGAAAATATTTCCATTTGAAAGTAATCACAAAGAGACCTCCTGACAATGCTCATGCAGAGACTAAAGACAAAGTAACCGCTACAGTGCAGTGTTGAATTAACTCTCCACTCCTTTCAGCTCTGTCACACAGAGCTTTCTACAGAGTAAACTGCTGTAGTTCTAACACTTACCCTTGTTGCACTTCTTAAGTGTTTCATATGCCAAAAATTCGTTGCTTATTTTACTCAGCTGTACATTAAAAAAAAACTCCAGCAAAGAAGAAGAAATGTGGAAATTTACCACTGATTTTCAAATGGACAGAAGTATTTCCAAAGTTTAGGCAACAGGAAAGTAGCATAATTCTACACTTGTAAATTAATAACTGGAAAATACAAATACTTCTGTCACAGTTTGTGGAAATTAAGACACTAATTTTCTGATGTGCAATGACTCAAGATGACTGTTAAACCTCATTTCCCTACCATTCCCTGTGAGTTATTGACATGTCTAATATTTAGCAGATGATCTTGTTCCTTGACAGCTATATAGCAAAAACAATAATGACAGTAAACCACAGCATAAGCAGTAATTACCTGTGTACTTTCAGAGAACTAGTAAATTTTGACAATTTTCAAACTGATAAAACTTTCATGCATTGAAAGGCAAAATACTGATAAGCTTACTTGCTCTAGTTGGAGGAACATGTGGACTGGGTGATGTTTTAGGTTTAGAAGTCCCATGACGTGTATCTTTAGGAGCTGAAAGAAAGAAATTGGGTTACTCCATAATAAAATTTTCTGAAGTATCAGAGTCCACTACCACCCATATCAGTTAAAAAAACAACAGAAAAAAAACCCAAAAAAATGCCCTCAAACCAGATAAAAAATTTAAACCAAATATATTCTAAGGAAGCAAAGCTGAAGACCTTTTTCAAAATAAAGTTGTTCTATAGAGAAAAAAGATAACTTTCTGAGGCATACTATCAACTAAGCATGTGACAGAATTACTGGTTCTATTTAGAGTAGAGGACTTGAAATAACAGAAGAAAACAAGGAGCTTCAAATACAAAGACATCACTAGACTGTAACAGAAGTTGTATTGGAATGAGTCACAATACCAGATTCTAATGATAAAAATGCCTTAGTCAAAGGGATCTGCCTCAAGGAAGCATATGACCCGAAGATCACTGAAGCTGTCCTTTTCCAGCAGTGGAATTGAGGTTTGAGTGAAACAGAATTATTCTTCAGTTCTCTATGAAGGATTAAATACCATTAAGTAAAACTGGAGGTAAAAAGAAGTAGAGAAAGAAAATTTGCAACATGCAGCTCTGCTCACCTAAACTGTATGACTAACAAGAACAGTGCCACCTCTACTATATGACTGCAAACATGCAAGTTAGAACCTTGTTCTGATCTGCCCTCTGCCTCTTATCATTAAATACTGAAGGAAATTATCCTATGTTATGTGATCAACAACTTGAAATGAAAGGATCTTCCTCAACTGTTTTGTAGAAAATAAGAGCCAGAGAATGAAGACTGATAAATTATTAAGGCTCACACAAAGAATGGTGACAAATTTTTACAGGTCTACTCTTAATGATTTCTGTTGAAGAGAAAATACAACATAACTGTTCAAGTAAGAAAATATCATTACCTACTGTTGACTTTGGTTTCTCAGTTCTAAATGTGATTGGTTCCAGAACTGCATTAGTGTGATAAAAACAAAGCAAACAAAAAACAACAAAAGCAAGTATTACCAAGAATAATCAAAACAATTACTCCTTCAACAATGACCATATAACCACCCTGCTGCAGCCAATGACAGACTGCCACTCCTCTCTGAAACTGAACACGTCAGTATTATACTCCTCACAATTGCCTCCAGTTCAGTGTGCAATATCAATCTGATGCTTTTATAATAAACCACAAAGAAAGTGTGGCTGTTTTTTCAACTTCAACTTTGTACACTTTCCGTACTTATTTCAAGGTTTTGATTCAAGCAATAGGCACAGATTTACTGGGGGAAAAAGGGAACTTAGTTGTCTTTTTTCTGCCTATTTCTCCAGCAGCACTATCTAATACTGCATATACTTTGGACAGCTGTACTGAATCTGGTTGGGATGGAGTTTACTTTCTTCACAGCAGCTCCTGTGGTACTCTGTTTTGGATTCACGAATGTTGATAACACACCAATGTTTCAGCTATTGCTGAATTGTGCTTGTCACAGCACCAAGGACTTCTTTGTTTTTAACTCTACCCTCAAGCAAGTAGACTGCAGGTGATAAAGATGCTAGGAGGGAACACAGCAGGGATAGCTGAAACAAATTGACCAAATGAATACTTCATCTCACATAATGTCATGCTTAACAGCAAAACTTTCCAAAGGGCCCTTTGCTCCTAGAGTGACAATGGTCTGCTAGTGGGATGTAGTGTGTGGTTACCTTTGTATTACTTTGGTTTTCTCCCTCTTTGTCCTTGTTGAATCTGTCTTTATATTGAACTATGATCTTTTTTTTTTTTTTTTACTTGGCTCTGCTCTTCTGATTCTCTCTCCCAACACATTACAAGGTGGAATGACCAAGGGGCTAGTGTGCTAATGACTGGGGTCAACCCACCACACTATCTCATACAGTTATTGTGAGTTGTGTAACTTTCTTCCTTCATCTTTTATTTAGCTCAGGGTTCTATAATGCTCTCTACCAAGCTGTGTAAGCAACATTATAGGAAGTATTACACATTCTTAAATCTCTTAACATCATAAGGGAGGTGCAAAAGTGAACTGAAAAGTATAAATGAACAACTGTACCTGATAAAGAAAAAACAAGTACACGATTTGAGAAACACAAAAAAATTCTTCCTCTTGGCACTGACACACCTCATTCCCTCCCTCACTTTTCCCAAACCCAAATTCACACAGAAAAGACCTATTTTTATTGACAACTGCACAGAAAATGCCCACTGTTTCTGTGACTTCGTTGGTTATAAATCCCCTGAGTGTCTATGCTCCAACATATACACCCGAGGGATGCATGCTGATTTGAAGCTCCGAGTAAGACACATATAAGTTTAATAAGAAAAAGAAACAGTGTACTTGCCAGGTTTGGTTTGTGGTACCTCTGAGCTTGGTGATGTTCTAGGTTTGGAGGGAAAATGCTGTGTTTCTTCTGGAACTGAAATTTAAAAAAAAAAGCAACTATTAAAATCGGTCAAGAATTGAGACTAATGAGGCATAATATTAAAAAAGAATACATGCCTCTGGAACCCTCTGGAAACACAAAAAGCTTGTATGAGTAATGGAGAAGTATGAATGTCTGTTACACAGAAAAATAGCGCTGATGTGGAACCTCTGTAGCAGGGTAACATAGAGCAATGCCAGTATGGATGGACCAATTTAAAAGACAAAGCAACACAGGATAGAAACTCAGTACAGAGACATATAGTCAAAGGACGATTGTTGTGCTTCCATCCACTTTACAGAATACATTTGTGTAAGAAAATCAAACAAGATAATTATGAATTGTTAGTGTAAAATCACATACAGCCCCCTCCCCAACCTAAAGACTAAATTTAATAGTAAAAAGTTATGACAGTGGAGCACAATGAAGAGGTATTTGTGATGATCAGAAAAAAGCTAAATGTGATGGTCTCTGTAGGTAAAACTGTTACCTATTGCTGGTTTTAGTTGATCAGTTCTAAGTGTTACAGATTTCAGGACTGTATCAGAAACAAAACATAAAAGCTATTACAAAAAATTGAAGTAACTGCATTTACAATTAGCATTACTTGTTCAATAACTGTATTTTGAATTATATACTATGTACATTGCCTCACCCAAAAACCATTATACTAAATGAAGTTGCTGAGAAAGCAGTGTAAGCTGAAGCATAATGTGAATGTAGTTCTCCCATGAGCTTCAATGAGATATCCAATATATATATCACTCCCTTATTCACATGGCTTTTTAAGGACACAAATCTTTTCCCTTTGCGCTGTATTTCAAATACAATTTTTACATACAATTGGAATCAGAGACCACTTGTTTGTGTACTGGATCCTATGTTATTACAGAGCATTATAGTGTATTGCATTGCATGAGCATATACCCCTCTCTGTGTCAATTCTTCTGCATGGGAGACAATTACCAAATCTTTTAAGACAGTCACAAGGTAAGTGGACGATGCTGTAAAAAAAGTTCTGTGTATTATAGATTATGACAGAATAAGGATTTTGACCATTTTCTGCATGAGGAAATCACATCTAATACGTAACATCAGATTTCAAATATATTGCTTTATGTACAATTTACAGATTTTCAGTAAGGTGATATTCACGATTTTTTTCACACCTACCGAAAGATAACTTACATTGATATACAATACCCTTGCAATTTTCTGTTGACATTACCTGCACTCACATTTAATGACACAGAAGAAAAATCCATTTTTGTTGAATACAGCATAAATGATAAGAAATGCTAAAAAATACCTATGCTTATAAATAAATAGTAGCTATTTACCAAGTAATTTACTTGCTCATGCAGGAAATAATAATGTAATGAAAGTAAGTAATTGTGACTTAAAAGGAAAATGTATTTATTCTAACAAAACAAAGCAGTGTGAGAAAGAAATGTACCACCTAAGTAGCCATAATATACACTTCAGTTGTTATTTCCTTTAGTTACCACTGTAATCTGAGTTTCACAACAATATTCCCTTTCTGCTGCCATGAAGTATCAGAGATTTATTCTACTCCATAATGAAAAATATCTAGTGAATGCTATTATTCCTGATAACTGTAAGCAAATCACTGAACGCACAGCAGGACAGAACCCCATTATGCTTTAACTGTCTCAGTTACCTAAACAGCTGCTCAAGAAACATATTTCAACTCAATATAAACTGTATTAGAAATAATCACACAAAGCAGTTTACCATCTTTGGCTTGTGGGATATGAGTTTTGGGTGAAGTTTTAGGTGTAGAAGGAATATGCTGAGTCTCCTTTGGAGCTGGAAGAGAAAATGAGGGTAATAAGTTGCTTAAATTGAACAGTAATTAGTATCTGGTATCATGTCGAGCATAGAAACTTCACACCTGCAACAGAGAAAAAATAGTTCTCCATAGAAAGTAGGAAAGTCAGGTAATACTCTCCATGTGTTTATAGCAATTTAAACAAGAGAGTGGAATTTCAGTCATTTTTTGAAGCTTGGGCTTTATTTTTTAAAATAAGAAACTGGGACAAGCACAGAGAAGCAGAATTATAAGAGAGGCTGTCCAGAGCTGCCAGCATCACTTTCTTAAAAAAACAAAAAGACAAAAAGACAAAAAAAAGACATTCTGACTCTGAAGAGAGCAAGACCCAACTGCCATAATGTCAAGCAAGAGAATTACCTAGAAAAAAAACAGAGTTTAATGAAACAATCATAAGGCATAAGGTGATTAACTTCGGTGATGCTTTCTGTGACAAAAAAAGCAAATATGACAGCTTGCCAAGGAAACATCGTTACCTATTGTTGACCTTGGTTGTTCAATTCTAAGTGTAATAGGTTCCAAGACTGCAACAGAAACAGTGTGAGAAGGTAAGCATGGAAGAACTAAAAATACCCTTTAAAATTACTCCACTGGGAAGTATAGAAGCAGGTGCTAATACTATACCACAGTGACACAGATCTTCAAATTCATTTTTTAAAACCATGGGCAATTGAACTTCCTAATAATACAGGTTCAATAAAAAGAATTTAATAGCACAAGCTTGATGGCAACAGAAGCAAAAAATGTTAATAGAAATCAATAAACCCTGGAACAAGTAAGGGAAGAGATCACACATCTTTAAGGGAGCAAGGGACTCTTGATGTACAAAAATGGAAGGTATCCTCAAACTGAGGTCAGCTACTCCTTGAAAGCAGCATGCTGACCATGACAAAACAGTTAAAATTTTCCACTAAAAGCAGTGAGTACTTAAAAAGAAAAAAATACTTAAGACATTCAGAATGAAAATAAATGCCTGCAAATTGTTTCCTGAAGCAATTTTATTTCTCTTTGTATAAATATTATCCCAAAATAATAAATATCTTCCTTATCCCTGTTCCAGGAAAAACTAGTTGACATTTTAAACTTTCTTTACTTTCTGCACAAATAGCAAGCCTCAAAGTAGACAATTTCAAAAGAAGTACCCTATCAGATTTAGCTTGAAGGTTATGATCTTAGCAGATGATTTGGGCTTTGAATGTGCGGACTTTGATTTTGGACACTGGTTTGTAAAAACCAGTATTTAAGCTGATATTAAATGGTGTACCATAGAAGAATAACATTCACATTTAGCAATAAATAAAGTTTACGAAATTACCATCAGTACATATCAATGAATAAACTCGGAAAAGAAATGATGCTACGGGTTTGATGTATTGTTACTGGCCATGGCAAAACAAGCAAAGAGAGGTTTTGAAGAAAGGGATAATCAAAAAGTTGGATGCTTTTCTGCAGCAAAATTAGGTTGGAAAATTTTAAGCAAAAGCCAAAGAAAAGGGAGCTGAGAAACGATGCTTAAAAAACATTATTATCTAATGTTGACCTTGTCAAATCAAGGTCATTGGAAGAGTTTTAAGAGTCATTTATGAAGTAGAACTTAGATCTACTGTTTCCAAATGCAGTGATTTGTTGCTAATTAACCAAAACAAATTGATTCTGTTTAATCAAATCATTTAAGCAGTTTAAGCACAGACTTAGTCATCTTTGTCCAGAAACATATCATATGTGTAATTAGCTTCATCCAGGTTTTAAAAGAGCAAAGCTATACCTCTTAAAACATCTTGAGGCACTTCCAGGGTACAATCTGCACAGTATATGCAAAGAGTGACTCAAATGAATTAGGTATAATATTTCAAGAATCACTGCAAAGGACATCTTTGTTCTTAGTCTGCATTAAAATATACTTATTAAACACATCACCAAATGTATACTCCCATACCAAAAAAGGTAACTGTCATGTATTATTTTATATAAACTTTTCTCCTCTCTAAAACTAGACACACATTAATTTTTTCATCAATTTTTCATCAATTCAACTGTCTGCAGAAATTGTTCAGCAATTTGTACTTGAAATGAGATTTTTAGATTGTTATTTTTATATTTCATAAAATCTTTACTGTTGTAATAATTCTTACACTTTCTTCTCCTAATGTAATTGAAGCTTCTAATCAGATATCTTTGAAGTGATACCCTGTCATTTAAAAAGCAGTATCTCCATGCTAGAGACATGGAAAAATAATAAAGCATCAAGAGTATATTTCCACTGTTGGGTTTGGACCACATACAAATAAGCAAGATGCCTACAAGAAATGGTGTTTTCAACTGCACGTATTATCAAACCAGTAAAAAGAATGATGAAAGATGATTTGCAATCATTACCCTCTGCAGTTTTTGGATGTTCATACGTGTAGGGACTCCTAGTAGTGACTGACACCGGAATAGTTGCTGCTGGAATAAAGAGAATCTTCTTGAGCAAAGTACAAGCATCTCTATTTCTCAACTTCTAGTATGCCTCAGCTGCTCTCATTTCCCAATTAAAATCTGCCTCCTCCCCATTATTCAAATGGAAATGCTGAGAAAGTAATATACTTACTGAATGCTTTTAAGCAACAGTAGCTACCCCATGAGGCTTTTGCTGCTCTTTGAAAATAAAAGATGCATTTATGCTAAAGGAACACCACTGGCAGAGGAGCTCCCCAAGTCTTCATCTTGTTTTCCTGACAATCTTTTTTTATTCTTTATGGCTGTAGACCACTAAAAAGAAAGAGTACCAGAGAAATCTGTTTTCTTTGGTAAATCTTTCTATTATTTTTCCTGAATTTCTTCCACAGTGTTCTTCCATAGTAAAGGTTAGATGTGAAATACTTCAGGTGAAAATGCTAAAGAGATTCTTGAAGTCTTTGTTACTGATTTATTTTTCAGTATATTTAAAATATTCACATTTGATTCAGACTATTCAAGATTAAAAGGCAGAGCTGGAATGTGAATTTCTCAGAGTGATGATAAGAGGCGAATAATATTGGGAGAAAATAAAATGACTTTGAATTCCTTTGACCCTTCTGAAAGCAGAGCATCTAATTATAAGTCACAGACAACATAAGAGAACTTCGACATCAAAGTTACCCTTGATAGTATTGAACAATTTATCAGATTACTGAGTTATAAGCACTGAGAAGCCAGGCAACCTGGACTTTGAAGGGTAGAAAATAGTAAGACAGACATGCACCAAGTTATCAAGCAGAGTTTTCATAGGCTGAGAATGTATGGTTCTCTGCTATGGTTGTGTTTCTGAAGATGCATGTTTAGAAGTCCCTCCAGGACCCTCATAGTCCTGGTAAGGGAGAGAAGATTGTAAAAGGAAAAACTGCATATGTGCACTGATCTATCGAACATTATGCTGTCTTTAGTACTGTGCTAAGACTGTGGAAGTTTAGAGTAATCAGTAAGTCAACAATCAAACATGAATTTGGCACATATTTTTCATTATTTAGATTCACTGTTAAGGAAAGGTGACAATCACTGTCATGATATAAGTTTAGAATTTAAACTGAACTCCCAAGTGTTCCTGAAATACAGCAGAGAACCTTGCTCTTTGACCATTTTGCCACCTATCCAAAGCAAGGTTATCTCCACCCACTGCATATTTTGTGCCTTGATAATTTTTGAACAGGAATATAATAATTTTTTCCAATCAAGCAAATGCCAAATTCACAAATATTACAGGAAGATCATTACAAGCTTAATTATGATTAAAAAGTGTTTCTTGATTCCATCTGACCAGTCAGTCACACCACTAATAGGGAAAGGACAAACAAGAGGCATCTGTACAAACACAGAATCATGCCGTCTTCTTCACAGAAACTCGTTATATAGTCATTTAGTGTGGTAACATCAACATACAGTGTTTATCTTGGCAGTCCAAAAAAATTTTATACAACAGTTTCCAAATGAGAGTTCTTTTTTTTTTTTTTTTTTTCCTCTGCTGTTTCAGAAAACAACATGCAGGATTTGAATCTGTATTCAGACAAAGACATCTACAGCACAGTAATTATTCTAGTCATACAGTACTGGATTTCCTACAGTAAAAATTGTTGTAGGAGCAGTAATCACTACGAAAAGCTAATTTTGCACACTGTTTGACACTGTTCTAGGTCATAAGAACATTTAGTTACAAGCTTCACAAGGAATTATTTGGTCTGAAGAGAGTAATTCTTTTTATGCACAAAAAATCTTTACAGAGAATCTGGAAAAAATTTGACAATATTGCCTGACCCCTTCCAGGATTGAGTAATACATTCTTACAATATACAATTATGCATTTTTAAGATTTCTAGTTTCAGTATAGACCATGTAACACTAGAAATATTTTTGTAACTGCATTCACTTATTCTTTAGGTCCAGAAAGTGCTAGGTATCTTTTGTCTTAGATATACATCATAGATCAAATTAAACCCAAGAGCAAAGACACAATTTCGTTTTCATAGAATATGCCTTTACTAAAGTCCAGAGCAGAAATCACTCACTCTTATTTGCACAGTTTCAGGTATGTCAACATATGCATTAATGATCACTGAATCAATACAAATCTTATTGTTTTAGTAATATGCTGCAGTCATCAACAAAGCAGGAGAATTTGCATTTTCTGAACTCTGCTGCACTAAGTTGGAAAACTTGTTATTTAGAAATGAAAAGCAGGAAAACAATTTGTTTCAATGCCAGGCCATGCAACTTGGTTATTTAGGCTATAAAAGTGAAAAGCTTTCTGGCTTTGCTTCAGATTTTTTTCGTTCACTGAAAAAATAATACCCCTCAAGGAGCACAGCTCCCTTGGTGCTCATTTTTCTGATGGCTAACGCTGAGCTTCACAGAGAATAAATTTAAACTGAGGTATCTTACTTAAGTGATAAATTATAACAAATGTTTGCTATGGAAGTTACCAGGTTTAGTTCGTGGCTTTTTGGGTCTGCCAGATGGTCTACGCTTAGATGCAGAAGGTTTGAGTTTTGCTTCTTTAGGAGCTGAAAGAAATACACTGGATTACAACATTATCCTTTTGACTGCATCACATGAAAATCACATTCTTCATGGCTGAAATGAAGCAACAGATGGCTACTGGGAACAAATGCAAATGGTGAAATCAGACTTCCTAAGAAGGCTTCTCAAAAATCTTCCTAAGAAGGCTTCTCAAAAATCTTCCTAAGATTTCACTACCACACAGGAAAACCCTGCTTGTGCTTGCTGTAGTAGTCAGTAATTAAATTTAAAGTACACAACTGTAGCTTTCAATCACATCAAAATGTTCCTCTCATTAAGTTAGTAATTCATTATTGCAAGACATGTAACATGTAAAATAATAATGCTGTTTATTCTTTTGGACTCCAGATTGGTTTTAAGCATTCAAAAGACATACGTAGAAAAGTAAGCAAAAATATACTGAATTTTCAACACTGTAAAGAAGTTACTGATAGTTAGCTGGAAAAACATGGACTGCAAAGAAGAGTGGCCAACAGCTACAAAACCACGTATTACCTAGTGTTGTTTTTGGTTTTTCAACAGCCTGAGAAGCTTTAGGGTCCAAAAGTGGTGGCTTAGGGGCTAGAAAAGAAAAATTCAAGTGTGATCAAACAGATCAGTAACCTTTTTTAGTAGCAGTAAACTTTAGCATTACAAGGGTTCAGGGTATGTGTTTTTAAACTGGCTAGATAAGCATGCAACTAAGTCCTGCCCTTACACATAATACCCTTTACTCCTTTTAGTTTTGTTTCCTATGAAATTACATGCTGGATGTTTGTGGCTATGTGTGAGAGTCTGCTTCTGAGGCTCCTTCCCCATATTTATGACTTCAGGATATTTGTAATCCATTGTTTCATTCAGTCAACAGATGAGGGCTCTGACTGAAGAAAAGACTGCAGTCCATAAGAAATACCAGAGAATCTATACCAAAGAGAAAGCCTCTAAAAGCCAGAATCTTGCTGAGATGAGAACAGAAATATTTTAGTATTGCTCTAGTAATGCAGACCATAATATTTATTGATCCAGTACCTGAATCACTAAAGGACACAAATTCAGCTCCCTTTATTCCAAAAAAGGAGAAAATTAGTAGAGATATCTATTGCTTGATCAAAAAGCAGAAAGGAAAAGAGTACATGACATGCTGATAATGTTCCGTGGTCAAAAAATAAATCTCATGTATATGAAAATTTTCCCTTCTCCTATGAGAAAGCTTTCCTATTTCCACTAAAATGGCAATCCTTTCAATTGAGTTCCCTGCAGGAGGACTAACTGATCATGAGTAGTACTTTACTTCAATCAACAAACTTCTGAGACTAGTAAAGATGACATCTTTGCCATAGTATGACTGTGTGAAAGGGCAAGATGGTGACTGGCAAAAGAGATTATAGAAATAATAATCATGTATATTTTTTTATACGAGTGACATAAAAAGTACTTCTGTGCCACCCAGAAGTAGTTTTTTCCCTTCAAGTCCTTTAAGAAGGTTAGAAAAACAGAGAACTTATTCATATTTTTATCACTGGACCCAAATGAGGAAACCAGATGAGCTTATCTCTCGTTTTTCTTGTCAGATGGCCATCAAATGACTGGTTTTAGAATGTTTAGTCAACATGCACAGATCCTGCCCCTTTTTAGGAAGTTCTGCTTAGATATTTGTAGTGAATATACCTCTCTGCATACTATCTTACAAAAATAATGTGCAAAATTACCAGGTTTCACAAGCTGTACTTCTGGGGTAGCAGATGGTTTCAGTTTAGAAGTAGTAAGCTGTATTTCTTTTGGAGCTGAAAGACAGAGCTCAGATGGCAATCAAGAATGGTTTAACAAAGGTTACCCACAACAAACATTACATGCCATAAAGTTTATACTGAAGAAACGACGGCTTAGTATGGAATGTCAAAGACACCTGATTAAATCAGTGCAGAATGGAGATGATTTTGAAATGACGTGCATTGATCAGAAATAGATCCTGCGTGTTCAAAACAATGAAAATTTCCACAACGAAAGCTCTACATATCCCAGACAAAGACAGCACATGCGTGTGCATGAATATAAAAGAGATAGACAGAACATTTAATAACAGGATGATGGTGTTTTTTGTGCAAGAGGCAAGTTTTACTTCTCTGAGGACAGTAAAATCATACTGACCTATGTTCTCATTCAGAGATATGTCAAGAGCAACAACTCTAATGACAATGGAAGAACAAAACTACAACCAGGAAGAAGAATGATTATGCATGTGAAATGATATGCTAGAAGAAATGCATTCATATGGATGAAATGCTCAAAACAAACAGAGCTTTTCACTAGGTGAAAACAACAACATTACCTAATGTTAACCTTGGCCATTGAAAAGGATGAGAAGTTTTGGGTGTGAAAGATTCCAGAATGGATTCACTTGTTGCTGTTGGAGAAAATGGTGACAGTCATAAGAGAGCAATGAGGTAATGGAAGAAACTCTTCCTTCACAAGCAAAACCAAATTTGTTTCTACAAGAACAACAAATATTTCAACTATGTTTGGACACATCATTTTAGTATGCATTAGACAGAAATTGTCTTTTGAACTCCACAGAGCTTCAGTGACTATAAATGATTGTATTTGTGATGTGTAGAAATGCTGGATGTTCATTTCCTCCTGCCTTCACTGCAACTGGTCAGGATCTCAACCACTGCCACGTAAGATTTTAAGTGGAGCATCTGAAAATTTTGAGGTTTCGTCCGTCACTTAAGGGAGATGGTATGGTGTAAATTGTAGGAATTTAATTAAAAGGACATATAGAACAATCAATTATCAGATATTAAAAACAAAATTTGGAGTAGAAAGCTAACAAGTGATACAACTGTGGTTTCAGTCCAAAAAGCATTGAGTGTTTGTGACTGTTAACCAATTTCATGCTTCCTATCCTTTCAATATCCAATTTCACTCCTTCATATTTATAAGAAGGCTACAGCAGCAGAATGCAGCTGACAGCACACATGGAAGTATTTTCATCAGCATTACTAGACAATAAATATTGTTTCCTTAATTATCTGTGGCATAGTTTTCAAAATACTGAAGGAGAACTATGTGACTATGAGTTACCATATGCATCATGTTAAAAAGCACCGATTTAAGCCATTATCAGAAATCTAACCCCAAATTTTAGGCGTCTTATCCAAATGTGCACTGAAAGAGAGGATTACCAGTGAATTCACTTCAGTGAGTTTAAGAGCAAGGTTTGAACTACTGAATTTAAAATGAGCTGGAGATTATTGTACCTGGTCTATCATCTGCCATTTCAAGCCTACTAGGTGTCACTGGCTTGAAAGAACAGGTGAATACCACTGAAAGCTACAAAAATACCAGGTTACGTTACCTGTGATTTCTAGTTCTACACATAGGTTCTTTGTTTCAGAAAAAAGTAAAATGTTGCAGGTTATAACATATTTAAATTTGCAGTGAAGAGGTCAACCCACAGTAAGCATGCCTTACCTTGACAATGGAGCAGTACTGCTTAGAGGGGGAGCTGACAAATAAACCGAAGTGTAACCCAACCAAGGCTAGTAATACTTTAGATAGCATGGTACATATAGTTTAAAGCTTAAGCCCAGAAAATATAAAGGTAAAATAACAAAAGAACTTCTAACACCATGCCTGTAAGAATGAAGCGCTCCAAAAAAGGCAGAAAAAAAAATAACCTACAAAACTAAAAACCACTGCAAATAGATTTCTATAAAAAAGACTGTCTCAGTTCTCCTCAGTACTTTGTTCTCTGTTAATATTTCTTAATGAATTTTAATGTAGTATAATATGTGTACATGCACACATAGAACACAACGGTAAAATAAGAAAAAAACTAACTCCTCTGCACAGTAAGAAATACTAAGAGAGAACCTTACTATGCTGGTGTAAACAACAGTATACATGTACATATGATGTGTATCCATCAGAGTGTAACAATTAAGCTTGAAAGAAAAAAAAGCAAGCAATTTTAAGATTTGTATCACACTTAAGGCATAATAATAATTAGAAAAAAAAATGATTTCATTTAAGTATACTCAGAATAGACCTGGTGCCATTCTGAGAGACAAATATAAGATCAGAGACACTATCAGGCGAGTTTCTCAGCAGTAAGCACAACTTGTCGTGTAAAAAAGAGTACTTTTTCTCTACTGATGCTTATGATTCAAGAAGAAAACAAGTATGTCAGATGATCAAAATACCTGGGATGAACAGAATTACCAATATTGCTATCAAAAGACCCAAAGTGGTTTAACCGAAAAGCTAATACATTACTATTACCCGTAGTTGTTAGCACATGAGATGTTCTGGAAAGTGGAGACACAGATTTTTCCAGGTCAGCTGAACTTGTAACTGCAGGAAAAGGTAAATAACCTTGAGAGATAGATTCATATTGGTGCAGACGTGGGGGGTGGGTTGGGGGGGGAGAGGAGGGGTAACAGGGTGCAGGGGATGAGGGTGGAAGCTGGAGAAGAGAAGAGACCAGGAAAAGATTGCTTCACATGGACGTGCAAGATGGCAACACCACTATACTACAGTTTCAAAAGATTTCCAACTTGAAAATAGATGAACAAAACCCCAAAGTTTTGAAAGAGTGACATGTCCCTAACAGGCACAACAGGACTCCCAACTGATCTGGGCATGTCTAACAACTAAACCACTGTTATTTGACTTCACCTTAAAAGAGACCTACATATTTAAATTACAGGCTAATATGAATTGCTACAACCAGCTATTCCAATTGCCAACTCTTTGCTTGTTTCAGCTGAACAGATGTTAGTCCTTTGAGTTATAGGTTTTACTACACTACTACACATCATGTAATTTAAAATAAATTGTGGTATTTTATATAATTGATATAACGCAAATTGACATAGATTTTATAACACAGTGAAGAGCCTGGAAGTGACACAGAAAATTCAAAACAATACCACTGAAACATTGACTGTCAGGATTAGGATAATTTTCCTTCACATTTTTTGCACATTAATATCTTGGTTGTTAATACAAATTTAATCTTTGATATATATGAACCCAGTAAGAAAAGTTCAAAGGTGAAATAATAACACAACTTGGACAAAATCTTTGTACCACAGAAAACCACAAGACGCTGTGCATAATATGACTAATAAAATATTTCCCAGGGTAAAACATCCAAGTCAAGAATATGTCTTCATAATTGATAATCATAGAATAGTTAGGGTTGGAAAGGACCTTAAGATCATCTAGTTCCAACCTTCCTGCCATGGGCAGGGACACTTCCCACTAAACCATGCCACCCAAGGCTATGTCCAACCCGGCCTTGAACACTGCCAG
>JASSUY010030984.1:0-15808 GCA_032466535.1 Forpus xanthops | reverse complement strand
TGAAAATCCAAAACACAGTGCTACACCAGCTACTGCTTAAAGAAAAATGACTGCTGCTGCTGAACCCATGACATAGAAAAACACTTAAGGACAAAAAAATTATGCAGTAATAATTAATTAATATTTCCCTTTGATTAATCACATAATATCTAAAGATAAGAAAATAAAACAGTAGCAAATGCAGATTAAAAAAAAATTAATTACCTCTACCCTCTCATTATAATTTTCAAATTTTGGTATTGTTGGCAAAATAGCATTACATTTCAAAATATAAATTGGTCTGGCTAGGTAAATACTCCCTCAGTTAAAATTCCACATCATCCTATGTCAGATAAATCATGGAAAATTAGTTGAGAGTTTCCTTCTGACTTAATGTACAATCTCTGTACCTGCCCTCTGTAGCATAACTAGCAAAGAGAATGATTCCGTAAATCTGGGAAGCATAGTACACCAGTACAACACACACTAGGAATAACAGTTTTACTAAAGGAGTTTAAACAGAAAGAAATTCCTAGATGATCTTAAGTTCCTTTCCAACCCCGACTATTCTATGATTCTATGAAATTCAGTCTTTTAAACTTTTGCTATAGTGACACCTTGTGGCTACACTTGAGTTACTTTGATATCCCAAAATTTTTCATTTTCTTGTAGCTGATTTAATGAAGATCTTCAAATTTGTAGTCTAGGACAAAGTAAAATGATAAAACAGAAAACAGCCTTGCTGTTCTGGGTTCAGCAGTAGCAGTCATTTTTCTCCTTCTCAATAGCTGGTGCAGCGCTATGTTTTTGACTTTCAGCCTGGGAACAACGCCGATAACCCCTATGTTTCTGGTTGTTGCTAAGTAATGTTTACTCCAACCAAGGACTTTCTCAATCTCATGCTTTGAGAGGGATGGGGGAAAGCAGGGAGGAAGCAGAGACAGGACACCTGACCCAAACTGACCAAAGGGGTGCTCCCTACCACAGCATATCACACCTGCTAAATACACTGGGGGCAGGGAAACAGCCAGTGAATTCAACTGTATGCTTTTGCCTGCTGTATAACACATTTATAGCCCACCTACTAGATGTCTCCAGGTGCCATGGTTTAAGCCATAAATCACTCTGCCCGCTCACTCCTCCCACCTTCTTCCTCCCCGCTTTGGGGGGTGGGAAATTGGGAGAAGAACCAAAAGAATATAACTCCCACGGATTGAGATAAGAACAGTCCACTAACTAAGGTATAACACAAATCACTGCTGCTACCACCAATAACAACAACGACCAGGGAAATAACAAGGGAAGAGGACACAACTGCCCACCACTCAACAACCAAGCCATGAACTGAACTCTTCCGGGTTCCTGCCCCCAGTTTTACATTCTGGGCATGACGTACTGTGGTATGGAAAACCTCTTTGGTCAGTTTGGGTCAGGTGCCCTGTTTCTGCTTCATCCCAGCTTCTCCTCCTCCCTGGCAGAGCATGAGACTCAGAAAGTCCTTAGTCAGACCAAAACATTCTAAACCATAACTATAAACACTGGTGTTATCAGCCCTGTTCCCAGGCCAGAAGTCAAAAACACAGCATTGCATCAGCTACTACAAAGGACTAAAATGACTGCTGCTGCTGAACCCAGGACATCAGGTCACCAGCCACTGGCCCTGACTTCCCTTTGATCATCACCCCAACAAAGAATGAACTTCGACAAAATTGGGTGAGCTCAGCAGTGGCCAGAGGAGTTCGGCAGTGTCATCAGCAGGTAACAGTCTAACCCTACACAGCATTCCTCTTGCCCTGAAAGACTTACAACAGATGGAGCCTGACATCATAGACCAGATGAACTCAGCTTTATACGGATTGGTCCATGGACTAAGGAATATCTGTGTGTGTGTGTGTGTGTGCATGTATATATATACATATGTATGTATGTATGAGACAAAAGCAATGGTATATTGAAAAATGTGGGATCTGAGCATGGGTGAATGGTATGGAATAAGGGGTGGATACTGTCCTGCAATAAAAGTATACATAAAGAGCAGTAGTAAATTATAGCCAGGGTACTTTTACTTCTGACTAGCAAATGCACTCTTACTATAATGCAGGCTTCAATTCACTGATTTAAAGACAGATTACAGAACAGTTTTATCTAAACTACCCTGAATTATCATGTTGACTCACAACTGAGAAATCATATCGCCTTAAGGTTACTGTTCTTTATTAAGAACTCATAAATTTAAGCTGCCACATGACTTTCTCTTTAGCTTCTTCACCCACTTTTTCAAAGTAGCTGCTTCTCCAGGGAATTCCCCACCACTCTGTGGATATAACAAGGAACAGAACTTACAGAAAATAACAGGCTTAAAGGGGAGCATTGAGCAGAACTGGGAAAATCAGAGGCATTAGGACTATTTGATAAGGAAGTCTCTGCTGTACCTACCTGGACAACTATATACTTCAAATACCTGCTAAAATAAAATTGCAAGGGGAAGGCTTCCAGATGTGTTTGTGCATGTATATAGGTAGAAAATATACAGGTATGTATACAAAATCACCACATGAAATAAGCTTCCTCCTGTGCTCCTCCAATAGAGGGCAAGCCACTTCCAGAGGATTAAGAGATCACTGGAGTGCTAGAATGTACAAGATTTCCTTCTGTGACTAAACATTTGTAAGGTACCACCTAAATCTCTGGCATAATGTACTCCTCACCACTCTTCTTTCTGAGCACTTCCAGGCAAGGCTACAAAGAGCTGTCACCAATACAGAACAACGATGCTCCCAAAATGTAGCAGACACACACACAGATGAAGACAGCTGAAGGGTTTATGACAAACAGATAAACTGGTGTTGAAGTAGAAAAATCCCTTTTGGACAAGTCTTTGGAAGAGGCCAAAGGGCAGCTGCCCTTTTGAAGATTCAGGAAGTCCCACCATAACACCCTAGACCTCTTCAAATCTTCCTGTTAACATGACGGAAGTAAAAAAAAGCTGTGCTCACTAGCGGCCCATCCATTTTGCAACAGGTTAAGGTCATACACACAAAAAATTACTCCAGGAAATGTAAAACACACCTACAAACTCCATGAGGCATTTCATCATTGTTAGATGATTTATCATAGACAACAAAATTTGTCAGATATACACACAAAGTAAGGGGCAGTGCCAACCATTTCAGAAAGAGTAAAATCAGAATCAAAGCACTTCTGTGGAAAAGGCGAGAATGTATTTGTTTGTGTCAGGAAAAAATAAATTTCAAGTCAGTTACATTCAGTATGACCTTACTAAAAGACAGGAAGGCTGAGACAGTTATTTGAGGATAGACAATGCACATCAGACTTTTCACACAGACTACAACTGCTTGCCAGCAAGCCCATGTTGCAAAGCAGTAAAGATCAGAGACTAAGGCCATTCTTCAGAAAAAAGAAAGCACATCCCCTCCTTGGAGATTTCAAGTGTTGCTGTGCCAAATAAAAATTCTGTTTCTACAGAAGATAATTTTTACAACACAGGGCATTTTTTTTTCCCTCTTAGAGTCTATGACCCAAAACCTAATGATGATAACGTCTTGGAATCTACAGATTATGGCCTCTCTACCAACAAGCTTCATTCAGGTTTTGGGTAAGGCCGGTTTAATGTGATTATAAGCTTTTTCCAGAATTCCCAGCATCTACAGTAAAAAGACATCATCATCTTAATAATGACTGAACCCATCTAGCTGCTTTGGTTTACACAAAGCATTGCTCAAACCTCTTTGGCCCTAACTCTCCCCTTTCACAACTACTTAAAACACTGTTTCGATACAACAGTAGAAAACATATAAAATACATTAAAATATATTTCCAAGTTCTATAGCAAGTATGTAAACACATTTTAAACATTTTGAAAGCCAAGTAATTATGTTTATTACTGAGTGAAATAACCACATCAGCTGCAATAGGAAAAGTGAGTATGACTCAAAAAAAGGAAAGAAAGCAGAAAGAGATACGTAGTTAGACATGGAAACACCAGATTTTTGAAACAGGATGCTTGCAATTTATCACCTATATTTATATTTAAAAAGCATCCATGAAAATAGACGCATTTACTTTAAGATACCTGATGGAAGTTGTGTATCATACAATTTGAGATATACATAATACAGTAGCAAAATCCAGCAACTTATTCTTGCATCTACATTATTTAATGATAGCTATGCAACATTAGAGTGATGAACTAACCTGCAGACACGGGCAGGAAAATACAGGTTCTGCCAGGACCGACAGAGGTATTTAGAGTGATCGATAACCCGGATCCAGTCTAACTCATCCATGGACACCTCAATGTAGTAGGAATAAGACCTATGTATTGTCAAAAAACACCGGTGAGAATGCAAGCAGCCACATTTCAGGTATTATATTTCACATTTTCTTCTGCATTTCCAGCTGTGCTGAAAAGAAGGCTATCTGTACCCCTCCACAGACCTATACCTAAGATATCTAAAAGAAATCCCTATTTTCAAACTAGCTTTGAAAATAAATTAACATGCAGTTTATGTTAAGGGATGTTTTCAGAATAACTTAAAACATCCTAACACTCACAATCCACAGTAACTAGATGAGAGTATGCAATGAAGACTTTCAACTTAGTCATAAAAATAATCATTTGTATTCTTTCTGCATGGAATAAATCCAAAACACCAGTGATACAGTTATTATTGCTACTGCCATATTAATAAAGAAAAAAAACAGAAAAAAATTAGCAGATCAAAACATAAATTCAAATCCTTCACTTGAAAAAAGTTTACTTTATGATCATTTGCTCATTGATGTTATTCTTCTCTTCTGACTCCTTCAGTTGTTTATGATACTTAGTTAAGCCTTAAACACCCCAAACTTACCCCATTAAAAACTAAAACAAAACAAAAAAATCACCAATAGAATTTGTGTCTTCCTCTCACTAATCAATTATGTTTAGCTTATAGTTTGCTGTTAGGAGAACACAAACTCAAACTAAGACTTAAAAGCCACAGCTATTTTCATACTATACCTACAACAATGCTATTTAAAATGAAGTGGCAACTTCACTTGTGGATCAGCAAATTGTGGACTATTGTGTTTCAGAGTATTTTCTTTCTCTCAGTGCATTAGTCTGCAAAGTTCATAGACATTTCAACAGCATCATGTTTGCATTTATCCCCCTTTCACACACATTTCTAAGAGTTACTCTTCCAGAGTTTTTAATCTACATTTTTTGTTTAACATTAATGCCTTTGTTAATATTTCCAGCATTCTCCTAACTACTTAAGAGGAGTACAAAATTCTTAACATTGTTAACACCAATTTGTGCCCTCAGAAAGGCAATGCAGAGTCTTTAAGATGTCAATTGCATAATCAGCTTCCACATTCACACCAACTAGATGTGTAATATTCACAACCCATAAAAATACAGTGGTTTATAATAAATTATTATTACTAGCTTAAGCATATTTAACCAAGTTAGGCTCCAGCATTTTAGAGTTTGAGCAGTTTAATGCAAAAGTTACTGTCTGTCCTCTGTGAGGTGCGAATTTAGGGATTCTCACACCACCATTGCTAGACTGATATAAATCTGTAACCAATATAAAACATGCTATTTTTTTTGTTTGTGAAAGTACCAAGCAAAGAAAAACTGTCTCAGAAATACAATCGCATTATCATACACAACACTATGACTTTTTCTTTTTCCTTAAGGATCTTTCTTAAGGAAATGTATCTTTTTCATAGAGGTAAGTTGGACATCTAGACTCCTTAGCACTTTTGTATCTAAATTTCATCTGTTAATTAACACCTCTAAACTAGAGGTACAAACCATATCTATTAGTTTGCATCTGGTTTTATTAAGAATGCAAATTCTGAAGAATCCAATAGACCAGAGCATCAGTTAAAATTAATTAGCAGTTTAAAAAAATGTTCAACAAGAAGCCACCATGTGTTTGTACAGTTGCTAAAACATCTCTTTTGGAGGTGTTATTCACATATCCCATGAGAAAGATGCAGCTAAGTGGTAGGCAGTTCTTAGACTGAAAGATTATTAAGTTGGAAAAGGTCTCCTGGCAAAAGTGAGGGCAATTTTAGAGAAAGTTCCTTAAGGTTCTGGCTGGTGAAGTTCGGCACACCTCTAATGGCTGAAATGCAGAATGCCTCTGGGCAAACTCTTACCAAGTTCAACTAACCCCATTATGAATTCTTTTCCTAATATTTAACAGGAATTTAACTTGTTGCTTGTGTCCATTGCTCTTTGCCCTCTCAGAACATATCTGTAAGAGGAGTCTGGCCCTGTATTCTCTATACTCATCCAATAAACAGGCGAAGATAGCAATAACTTCCCTTCCTAAGCTTTTTCCTCTTAAAACAGGAATTTCTCTCAGCATATCATTGTACATTGTGTGCTGAAGCCCTCACCATCAGTGTCCTGCTGAACTCACTCCAGTATGTCAGTATCTTATAGGGAGGAGCTCACAACTGGACTAAATACTCTAAATTCTTCCTTTTCCACTTCTCTTAAGACAATTAAGATACTGGGGGGAAAAAAAAAATGACATTTCAGGTACTACACTTGATAAGAAGCAAAAGAAAGTCCAACAGTAAGCTTTCATACAAAACCAAAAAATTCAAGATGACACAGAAACTAGATTCAAAATCACTGTACCCTCAGTATTCTATGAGGACAAGAAAAACTTCTAGAGGTCCATCTTGTCTGACATTCTGCCTGAAACAACAGTTCTACAAATTTCCAAAGAATGGTGTAGGACACCAAACAGGTAATTTTTTTAGTTAGTTGTCCCAGGCAGAAGGTTTTTTCTTGAGTTCTAGCAGCTGCTGATTCAGGGGCATTTTACCAGACAAAAGTTACCTCAAAATTGCTAGAGAACTCCAAATTATTAATATCTAACACTTTTTCAAATTTTACAAAACTGGTTATTTTTTGAGAAAAGTTGTATAATATTGTATCATGTACTTCCTTTTATTTTCAAAATTTTACTTTTCAACCTTTCTAAAAGGAATAGAGAAGCATAAGTTTCAGTTGAACTGAATCAGGAGAACTTAGTTGAAACAAATAACTAAAAAATCATGCAGGTTGTTTTGAATGATTAATAACTAATTTATATTTTAAAAATAATGAATTAAAAAAAAAACCCAATAAAACATTAGTACACCCTGTTCTAAAACAATAGCTCAGTTAAGAAAACAAATACAGTTGATTTGCAATTTTTAACTGTTAGTCTGGAAGTAACATAAAATGAATCTTTTATCAGAAAATAATGTGTTAGAAGTATAAGTAGCTTGTTCTATTGTATTTATAAGAAAATTCCTTATGAATACCTGCATAAGCTGTCAACTACATAGTAAAATTTTTGTCAAGGCAAGTTATAAAATTAATATATTCAATTTGTCAGGTAAAACAAGCCTTGCAATTTTCCTACTTAAGCAGTCATTATACTGTTCAAAAAGGCGTATTTTAAGCTTTCATGCATTCAAGAATAATCTCAAGTAGCTGAACATAAATTGGCTGATAACTCATCAATGATAGCTCATGCTTCACCAAGAAGTGGCTTCAAATAACTATTACTGTTAGTTGGTAATTCATATTCTAAATAAATTTTACCATCTCTGAACTATTGTCATTATTTTTATAAGTGTGTTATTTCTTAGAAATTTTGATATATTGAAGAAGTCTGAACATTCCTACAGTGTTTGGAATGTAAATACATAAAAGACCTGGTTTGTGCTTAAGAACTAAGATACTGATCTTCAAACTAAAATAAAAGCCATTGAAAAGTTAAGTGGCAAATAGAAATCAATTAAAACAATTTAAGTTATGTAAGCTTTCATTGGTAATATAAACTTACTTTGTGAAGACATAGAAAATTAATTGAAATATTTTGAGGTCATTCAGTACCATGAAGTATGGCCTGGCGTGTAATTAACCAAACTACATTTAAGAAATAAGTTGTTTTAAAATAAAACTTGCCATTGTCATCTCCAACACCATATTATGCTGTTTCTATAAAATATTTAATGAATATATCAATGTGAAATATTATCACCAGTACAAAATGCATTATCTTTCTTTTTTATGTCTAGTTGGC
The DNA here is from genome assembly GCA_032466535.1 of Forpus xanthops. Classification (NCBI taxonomy): domain Eukaryota; kingdom Metazoa; phylum Chordata; class Aves; order Psittaciformes; family Psittacidae; genus Forpus; species Forpus xanthops. The sequence goes on along the minus strand of JASSUY010030984.1, from coordinate 7,724 downwards.
ACCTACCGGCTATCTCTGTCCCACAGGAGTATTCGTATGTGGTTGATTATTGATGGCTGGCCTAGTTTAATTTCAATTCCAGAACGACAGTCGTCATCAATTGGGTGTCGAGAGAAGCCATGATCCAAATCATAGTTCTGAGTATCCCCATCTAACAAAGCAGACTTCAGCTCCCCTTTTACAACTTGTGCTCCATACTTCATTGTTGCAATATTCTCCCCTGGTACTAAGAAGAAAAGGAAATAATTGCTTAATTTTTACATTCCTACACAGTAAATAAGAACATCAACCATATTAGGTCAAAACAAAGAATTATTGCCATTATCTTTTCTTGACCACAAACACATGATCAAGGGGAAAAAGAAATATATATTAAAAGAGAGTCATTTTAGAACTTGTCCTTTTTTCCACTTCATTTGGTAATGATGGTTTTTTATGGTAGAAAAATAAGTAGTGATAATTTACACATATGTTGTACCTATGTTCTCAGTCTTCCTCATGATTTTACAGAATTCTATTACACCTTCCTCATTCAATCATCACTTTTGTCCTGGTTTTAAAGTTTTGGTCTACTTAGTCTCTTTATTATTTTTCTAATCAAATTTTCTTTTTTTTTTTTTGAGGGAAAATAAAAACCCCACTAAATGTTCAAGATGTGGATGCATCACAGATTTACAGAGTGATACAGCTATTTTAATAGCTACATAGGCTTCCAGTACTCTGTAAAGCCAAATGAACTTCTGCAAAACAGGGAACTTTGAACTACTGATCCTGCCCCTCTAGTCTGCCTTTGTGAGACCTCACTTGGAGTACTCTGTGCAGTTCTGGTGTCCTCAACATAAAAAGGACATGGAACTGTCAGAACAAGTCCAGAGGAGGGCCACAAGGATGATCAGGAGACTGGAGCACCTCCTGTATGAAGATAGGATGAGAAAGTTGGGGCTGTTCAGCCTGGAGAAGCCTGTGTGGACACCTCATAGCAGCCTTCCAGTATCTGAAGGATGATGGGGAGGGACTCTTCATGAGGGCCTGTAGTGAGAGGAGAAGGGGTAACGGGTTCAAACTTAACCAGGGGAAGTTTAGACTGGATATACAGAAGAAATTCTCAACTGTGAGGGTGGTGAGGCACTGGAATGGGTTGCCCAGGGAAGTCGTGAATGCTCCATCGCTGGTGCTGCTCAAGTCCAGGCTGGACAGAGACTTGGGTGGTATCGTTTACGGTGAGGTGTCCTTGCTCATGGCAGGGGGATTGGAACTAGATGATCTTAAGGTCCTTTCCAACCCTAACTATTCTATGATTCTATGATTATCTACTTGGGCTTTGAACCAACATGCTCAAGCAAGTTTTTTATGTCACCATTTCACAGTAATAGACATGCTACGTCCTAGGAACAGATCCTCCATCAAGATACCTGGGGACAATGATCCCTAACTCCAACTATAAAACAATACATTTATGAACCCCTCTGTTAAAAATACATTTTTAACAGTCTTGTTTGAGAAGAGACACTAGAAAACATGATCTGAAAGCTGAATGATGAAAAGCTGCCCATGAACTCTTCATGCATGTTGGCAACAGAAGTGTGAATTCTAACAGGATGTTAACAGCTGAAGAACAGAATTTGAAGCAGTAGAATTTTAACTGTACTGTAGTACTACTGAAAAAAAACATATTGAATGCACAACTATGAAGATCAAGTGATCATCAGTGTCTCCACAAACAGAAAAAGTTGCAAGAGCCTGAACCAGTGCTAAAACAACGCAAAAGTTAAATTATCTAAAAAATCTTGCATTTGGAGAAAGCTAGGAATTTTCAGATTAGAAGCATATTATTATTGAGACAGAAATATGTGGAAAAAGAATACAGAAAACACCATTTAACTTTGTCAACTATTTCTACTGCACTGTCAACAGAATGCCTTGCATGATCAAACTTTTTCAATATCCTAATATTAAACTCATGTTTAAATATCAATATCTGTAACTTCTAAGACAGAACAAAGGGGAGATGTGGTTCTGAAAAAGCAGTTATTTTCAGGGCTCATCATGCATGACTGAAGCTACATTGCAAGCTCTCAATGAACATTCAGATTTACACTTTGCTGTGAGGCAAACACTTTATAAATCACACAACAAACAGTAGACAACAAACTAACAGTATCTTTCTGAAGCTCAGTGTTAAATCATAGAATCACAGAATAGTTACAGCTGGAAAGGACCTTAAGATCATCTAGTTCCATGGGCAGGGACACCTCCCACTAAACCATGTCTCTCGATATTCGTGTTGAATTAACAGAAAGTACAGACAAAAGGCTTCTCATGCTTTTTAGGCTTCCACTAGTACAGTTTTGGAAGACTTGTTTATACTATTTGAGCAAATATGAAGAAGAATATGTTGACTGATACTGAGCAACAGAAATGGCAAGAATGGTACATAACAAGATATTTGACTATTATTATGCCTTTTAAAACATGTAATAATAGACAAAACCTCAAAGCACAAATTAAACCCATCCTCCAGAGAACTACAGCCACTAACTGAGAAAAAAACAACCAAAACCACAAAACCCTTAACACTCACTTAACATGCCCCTGTAGTTGAGGTCCATGTCCCGACTCTCTGAACGAATCTTAATGGCATCTAGGATGGCATCAGGTGACAACAATCCAGAAGGTCTTACAACATTTAGTAGTTCTGTTAGGCTCATTAGTGGTAAACGTACTGCTTGCATGATTTCAGAATGGTTTTCCTTGGGGTTATGTTTACACCAATTCATCAAAGCTTGGAAAATGTCCTTCTCAGGAGCCGCAAATGAGTCTCTCAGTACAATACTTAAAAGAGCAGCCTGGAAAAGAAAAACAAAACAAAAAACCCAAACAGAAATAAAATGTATTTTAAAAAAGATAATTAGAATAAGAAAAAAAATAATGGGCACGCTAACTTGTTAAAAATAATCTTCAATGGAGTGACTACCTGAAACTGCAAGAATAACTGGATCTACCATGTAAATATTAGGTAATATTACAAAACCACAAGGCAAAGTAAGTCAGAATTGAAATGTGGTAAATTATTCAAATCTACGTAATTTCAGTTGCTATTTCAAATCTACTTTGGAATATAAGAAGTGATTTGGAGATTAGACAGTATAGTTCAAAGCATTCCTTTAAAATTATAGTGGTGTAACACCACTGATGGAAACAATGAAGTGTGGCTTGGAATCAACTTTTTAAACCACTTCTAACTACTTGGGATTCCCTCCCTCCCCTGACATTCCCCTCTCTTTCAGTACCAACTGAGAATCACCAGGTGAAAACTTCAGTGGTTCTTATTCACGCAGAAAACCCACTGACCTCAAAATGGGAACAAAAAGTATTGAACAGCTGCTTGATTTTCACTTAGCTAGTAGTATAATCATGAGTTTGCCTAAGAAAAGGATAAATCTCATATATATCAAGACTGGCTGTACCAAAGATGTCAAAGTATGTGCTTCCTAATGACTAATGTCTGCTAATTTCTTTATCGCTGATACGCTCTCAGAACACAGATTTAATAAACTGCATGTGACAGAATTAGATTGCCTGCTCCCATCTTGGTAGAATACTCCATCAGATTTACTATATTTAGCTATAGTGACTGGTGAAAATTAAATATCTAAAAAATTCAGAGTGGATCACCAGGATTTTAAGTTAAGCTTGGCTAGAACATTTCCAACTGTCACAGTTTCACTTGTTTAAAATGAGATATGTTAACTAACATATGAACTTACATTTGGTGCCCCCATTAGTATTTTGTCATGAAGTGGTACACACATCAAAGTACATTTCTGGAGCAAAAAGTACAAACAAAAAGATGTACCTTAGAAAGCGACAAGAAGCCTTCACTGGAGAGCACTTCTTGGGCATTTCTATCCATGAACATACAGCACATACAAGTTAATTTAGGAAGGGAATAAAGACTGGCAACATCAAATGTCATACAGACATTCTGAATATTAAGTATTGTGCAAAGATACTCAGACGTTGAATCCTCCAGTTCTGGGAACCCGTATTTATGTGCTAGGCTGAGGAAGTCAAGGAGAACCTCCTCTTTCTCATCTCGTAGTGTAGCACGACCAGTGTAAATATATTTCAACAGCATGGTAAATGCTTCTGCAGTGGTGTCCTGAAGAGGAATTTCTGCTTCAGGCTGCGACTCTCTCATTCCACCATACAGTAATGCTCTATAAGGAAGACAAAATTTGAGAAAATTTGATATAAACCAGGCAAAAGGTAGAAAGAAAAAGGATTAAATTACTATTTACAGCAAGAGCAATATAAAGAGAATACTGTTTAAGAATTAACAAAATAAACCCCCTTATATTTGGCATTTGAAATACAGCTCTGCTCTGAAAGCAGATGCAGAATAATATTCTAATGCTTCATGTTTTCATCCTATACAACTGCTCCATCTCCAATTTGAACAGCCTGCAAAGCAGAAATTCAGATATGATTCTCATGCCTTTCTTTTTTTTTAAAAAAATATGGTGCTATCAGCGAGAAAGAAAAAAAAAAGATTTTTTCCCAAAGAAATGAAACAATTTGTTGGCCACCATAACAGTAGTGGCAGATTAGCAGATCTCACGATTCTTGATCATCTGTTCCTTAACTCTAAGCCTAGCACACAGCAACTCTGATGAAATCCTAAATCTTGAGAAAGATCTAAGTACTCACAATGATTTTTTAAAATATGATGGACAGCTTGAACACAATTTGCATTCAGAATTTAATTATTAGCTTATCCCTCTGACAAAAATAACTGGAAGAATATTATCACAAAGTTTTGTTAATTAAATTTAGAATGGAAAATGCGCATCTGTTAAAAAGGTGGATTAGTATTAATCCTAGTTTTAAAATATATATTCTAAACTGTATTGGCCAGACATCTTTTAATATTTAATTCCTAATTAAACTTCAAAATTAACATCAAAATTAAACTTTCTAACTGAGCATATTCCATAGAAGCACACTATCCATACTCTGGAAAAAATCAAAATAATTTTACAGAAGAACTTTTTTGAAGTTCTTTTTCTCTTGAACCTGTGAAAATACCTTCAAAATCCAATTTAATGAAGGTCAAAAGAATAACATTGTGACATGGTATTTATCTTTTTATATTTGGACACAATGATTTGATGTGCTGGGAAACATTCTCACAGAAAAAGTCACACTCAATGGACAGATGATTACACTCTGAAAAGTTCATAGAGAAACAATGTTTATCTTATCTGCATGAAAATTTCCTGTGAGCCTGACACAAAGCGATACTTCACCTGAAATAATGGCACCTAGCAGCCAGGATCACTCTGTGTGCCGGAAAACGTTTCTTTTCTACAATAAAGGTAACGTCACTGTATTCTTCCCCATTCACTAGAGCACCAATATGCTCTGACAGAATGTGAACGTGGTCAATCTCACCCACAGCTGTGTAAGGACGAAGGGGGTGGCTGTTACTCATCTTGGAGGGGTGGTGATACTGATAGCCTACAGGGCAAAAGAAAATAACCGGCATTTTAAAGGCACAAATATTAAAAAATTGCTAAGATCAAGCTGTGATTACGAAAAAAGAGACTGTGCAAGTTTATATAACAAGAAAAATTAATCCAAGAGACTTTCTATGAAGGTTCATTTACAACATGACTCAATGCTGCTTGCATTAAACAATTTTGCCCAGCAGAAAAACAAAAATAGAGAGCTCCATAACCCAGTTGTTTCGTAAATTCATTTATTTAAAGTAAAAATCTGACAATAAAAAGAATTAAAATTAAACACCTGAAGTTACCATTAGAAAGCAATTTTGTCTGAATCAAAACACACATAAATTATAAAGAAATAAATAATTTGACCAATTAAGTACAGTTTTAACTCACAAGTCTCTACTAAAAGCAGTAGAGTAAAAGCATCGGTGTTTTTGCAGAATTCCAATCAGCTGTCCAGAACTGGGAGAAAATAAACAATCAGAATAACTTTTAATAAATAACAGACAAAGAGCAAAGCTTTGAAATATACAGTTCAGTTTTCTTATCCTTTCCACCCAGTTTCGTTGATGCCTTCTTGTCCCAAATACCCTCTCAGTGATAAAAGTAGGAGTCTGCACATTAATGCACAATATAGATGCATGTGTTAGTCATACCATCTATGGAATTATTTTGTTATTTCTTAATTCGCAAGAGGTTTTAGTTTCCCTGGGTTTGGCTTACTTCAGAAACAGAAGTTTTCTGCAGCCCAGTGGCAAGAGCATCTACAGCGAAGTTTCAGACTCTATTGTTACACTTTGGTTTGTTTTTAAATAAAAGAAGTCTGTTTCAGGTCATGATCATCCATATTTTCAGCGACACCTTCTGAGCCCCAATGACTAGCCACTTTTCAAAACAGGCACATACTTAGTGCTGAAGAATCATGGCATACCACAAGGAGGAAAATTAGGAGGTCATACCCTGAATGTGCTTAATACATTAATTTTTCAGAAGACAAACTTTCATGACATGAACACATATTAAAGCTACACTAAAAAGTATTATAAGAAAACATGCATCTGTTTCCAGCCATTCCTACGACATCAAAGAAAAGAAAATGCACATGGGGTGAAAGTATTATTGCCAATTATGTAGCATCTGGAAACAACCCAAATTCAAGACATTGTAGAAACACAGTCTCGAAGAACTTTAAACTAAACTAGAAAAAGTGACAAAAATAGAATACAAGATTTGAGAAAAACACAGCTTACTAAATTGGCAATACAAATCACAGCACAACTGGGAACAAAAGTGCAGCTTTCCTCAGGTTCTCTCCCATCCTTGATTTAGAAGCTGTGTGCCCGTGTAGCCATTATAGCGTGGAACAAGCAATAATGGCCAAGATACTGGAGGCAGCCTAACCATGGGAACACAGAACACTGTAAATGCATTCTTCTATCCTGACACATGTGCTAATGCCAGCTGTCTTGGATTCAGCAGTAGCAGCCATTTTTCTCCTTCTTAGTAGCTGCTGCAGTGCTGTGGTTTTGACATTCAGCCTGGGAACAACACTGATAATACCAATGTTTTTAGTTGCTACTCAGTAATGTTTAGTCTGACCAAGGACTTTCTGAGTCTCGTGCTCTGCCAGGAAAGAGGGGAGGGGAAGCCAGGAGGAAGCAGAGACAGGATATCTGACCCAAGCTAGCCCAAGAGGTATTCCATAGCATGTCACGCCCAGTATAAAAACTGGGGGCAGTTACCTAGAAGGGTTAGATCACTGCTCAGGTCGGGCTGGGCATCAGTCAGAGGGGGGTGGGCAGTTATATTCTCTTCCCTTGTTATTGCCCTTATCATTATTACTACTGGTGGTAGCAGTAGTGGTTTGTGTTATACCTTAGGTACTGGACTGTTCCTATCTCAAGCTCTGGGAGTTATATTCTTTCGATTCTCCTTCCCTTCCCTCTGGAGCAGGTGGGGAGGAAGGGGGGGGGGGAAGAGTGAGTGATGGGCTGAGTGGCTGATCTGCAGACTGGGCTTAAACCACAACAGTTCCTTTTGGCACTCAATCAGGGGCATGAAGGGTTGAGATAATGACAGATCTGACTAGAGTGTGTCTAATCGTATCTGTGATAAGCATTAATTGTTTCAGATTAATAGCCACTCGTCACAATGCTGACTTATTGGCTCTCAAAATTATTGCTCTTGGTCTCATGGTTTCAGCATGTTGTA
>JASSUY010030983.1:14773-115994 GCA_032466535.1 Forpus xanthops | reverse complement strand
GAGCGCCGCCCCTTCCCGCGGCGTGTTCCTCTCGCTCCGCTCCGGAGGGCTCGGTTTGGTGTGTTCCGGCTCCTCCCGGCTCCGCTGAGCGCTGCCATGGCCGGCCTTGCGCACCGCGCCACGGCGCTTATGTAAGCGGCGGCAGCGCGCCATGACCCAGCAGCGGGGACGCGTCGGAGTCTCCGCAGCGGACCCAGCTGCGCGCTAGCCCGCGCCGGCCATACAAAGGGCGGGCGGCGAGCAGTTCTCCTTCTCCTCCTCCGTCTCCGCCGTCCCCGCCCCCGGCGCGGCCGCCCGGTCCGACCCGGAAGCGGCGAGGCGAGAACCATTTTCCTTGTGAGTTCAAAGGCTGAGGCGGGCGCGGCGGTCCCGCGGGCCGGGCCGGATCGGATCTGGTCGGGTCGCCGAGGGAGGTGAGTACGGGGGAGCGGGAATAGGCTGAGATCTGTGAATTCTCCGCCGTAACTCGGAGGCGGGGGGGCGCCTCTCCCTTCCCCCCCCCCCCCCCCCACGCGGACATATTTAACTTTGTGAGGGGCACCCGCGGTTTTTGTTTCTTCCCCAGGGCTGCCGGGGAGGAGCGGGGTGTGCCCCAAGCTCCCGGGCTGTCGAGTCCTTTTTCCCCGCTCCCATCGCCGCGATGTGCGGAAGGGTGCACGTGACGGGCTGGCTTCCGCGGGCGTACACGCGGCAGACGGCTGCTTTGTGCTCAGCCTGGAGGCGGGTGAACGTGGGCCGGAGGCACCGTGTGTACCGGACACATCCCTGCCCCCGCCGGAGAGGCGGCCCGCGCTCTCGGGGAAAGCCAGCGGGGGGAGTGGAGATAAAGGAATCGATTTCCCTCTCCCATTGCTTGGCGAGGATACGTTTCTGCCGTCAGCAGGGCTGTTCAACTTCAGGGTCTTGTTGTCCGGCCCTTAGCGGTGAGGCGGAGCACGATGCCGTACGGCGCCTCCGCCGGGCGTGTGTGTTGGCTTGTCGGGCCGCGCCGTCTTCCTGTGGGGCCGCTCACCTCCAGCCCCGTTCCGCCGCTTGCTGCGTGCGGGCTCCCCCACCCCTTCTGGGGAAGGCCTGGGAGAGTCCCGCCCGGAGTAACTCCTTGGCTGGGAACGGATGCTTCCGTAGGGACTGCGAGAAAACTCGACGCTCGATTTTTATGTCAAATGTACTTTGTCTTCCGCTCTTTTCCACTCGGTAATTCTGCCTTTGAGTACAAACCATGGCAACAAACAGGCCTTGGAAGAGAGCGCCAGCTATTTTGAATGATTAAGTGTCATAATGAAAAGGTGCCAGTTTTTGCGCTATTGCAGACTAGCCAGCTAGGCTAAAGAACAATGTGTGGAAAAGTTAGCTGAATAGTAGGTAGAAATGATATTTGCACGGTCTTGTCCGTTTCTTTTTTGGTTTAAAGAGGAAAACCTATAAAATGTTATGGGGTTTAGTGTAAGACTAGCGTTCTTGAGTACGTTTTTATATTTTTAGTTCATTTAACGGCGTGAATTTCGCTAAAGGCTTTTTTTTTTTTTTTTTTAATGGAGCAAAGGCAGTGACTGTGCACAGGGAAATGAGCAGGCTGAAGGCTCCCTCCTGGGAGGCAGTGGTACGTGCAGGGTGAGCCGGGCAGCAGCTGCGGGCTTAGCTGTAACCCGAGCGCTTGCTGCAGTGAGCCTCCGGGGTGTCACGGCCTGGCAGCGCCAGCCTGCAGCAGCCGGGGTGCGGTGGCTCCCAGAGCCCGGGCCGGTGCCAGGGGACTGCCTGCTCAGGCTCACACGGCGCGGGCGGCTCACCACGTCCTCAAGCTGCTTCACTGCGTTAGGCAGAGGTAAAAACGCACTGTGTGCTTGTTCAGTACTGCTTCCTCGAGAAAGTGTGGCCTGTGGTTGCCATGGGGGTTTTGAAGCAACAAATAAATAGACGAGTTGTGTTACTGGGCGTTAGGAAAAGCTGTCTGTGAGTAATTTGCTCTATTTGCAAGTGTAAGGTAAGTGCCATTGGACACCTTTGAGATTGTTTGCTGTGACATGATAGTATTTCATATTTTCTGAAAAAACGTTTAATTATTCAGAAGGTCCAAACCCGACTCTTCTTCCTGGTCTCAGTGCCAGGCACCTGTCATAGGCAGGTTGCTTGTTGTATGAGCTGTGGTGGTAGTATCAGGGGGATATGGATGGCAATGGGGGCAAAATAAGAAATGCAGTTTATTCAGTATCAGTGTATTCTGTGTGTGTGTGTGTGTGTGTGTGTTCATAGAGCTGCTTTTGGCCAAGCAGGGAAATCTGGTGGAAAAAAAGTGGGATTTTTTCCAAGCAGCTGCTTAGAAGAGTGCTTAAGTCAGATGTCACTTAAAATTGAGTCCTTTGCGTAATTGTGGTCTTCAGGGGGTTGGATTAATGTGGATGGTAAAAGGAAGCTTTATGCAAGTTTGAAAGGGAGATTTTTGTTTGAAGAGGTTTGGTTTTTCCTGGTTTCAGCCAGTAAGCTTTATTCTCCCAGGAGCTGTCTTCCACTTTTGGAATGGAAAGAGGGAGCGTCTTCCTCTGAAAGTCTGTAGGGAGCTTGTTGGACCTTCTTACATCTATTTTCATGTTGTTACATGCCTTATATGCTTGCCTTTAGTAGCTGACTCTTGCCTGTTGTGCTCTTAGTCTGTTTTAATTTGTGCATACATGATGTGTGGTGTGAAGCTTGGCCATGTCTTCCATATTAAGATTTTCAAATCCCTCTCTTGTCCTTGGTGGCCTGCCTATCTCCCAGAGCTGGTGGAGTCTGGACTTTGCCAGGAAGGCCTGCTTTTATTAAAGGGTGGGGTTTTGTTGTTCTTTGATAGTGGAAATATTTTCTAATAGTGCTTGAAAAATCTGAACTTGTGTGCAGCTGCACAGATATCTGCATATGAGGAGGTGTGTGACATGGCAGTTTTGCTTCGTTTATTTACATATTTTTCCCCTGTGCTTGTGGGATAGCCCGCATCCTCCACATGCGTATTTTGGGGGCGTTGGCCTGTCTAGAGGCTTAGATCTATGAAAGTAAGTGAGAGGCATTACGTTTCTCTTCTCAGAATAATCACGCTCACAGATCTATATTTGGAACTGGTTCTTTTAATACTAGCAGTAAGATAAACCAGTGGCTCATGAGTACCTTAATCTGTAGTGCTGTTTGAATCCTGAATGGTAACTGTGAGCCACATTCCACATGGTTTCATTTCGGCTAATGATGTGGTATGTCCTGTTGTTTGTAGTCGGAAACATGTTTCTTGACCTGAATAATAGCCCAGAAAGTTGGAAAGGAAAAGTAGAACGGTGCTTCTGAAGCTGTGGGGTGAGTTCAGAACCGAAAGGCACTACAATGTCGACTTATTTAAAGGAAAGGTTGTCTGCTTTTGGATTCATACACCCAATGCTTGGCAATTTCGTGATGTGAACTCCACCCTTTCAACTCAAACCATTAGCAATACAAGATCCATTGTAGAAAAGTGATGCAAGAGCAAAGTTCCTTTCATAACTATTAGAGGTTAAATAATTATTTACTCTTTAGACTCTGTAGTTAGCATGCTATCATAATCTCCTGCCCTCTCCAGTGCTTTCATCTAGTTAACCCTGTTGTTGAGATGGCCGAGTGACTGACAGAGTGGGGTTTTTTTTTGTCCTTGCTTATGTGAGAAAAAGTGTCAGCTGAAGTGAAACCTTGGATGAAATGGAAACAAGAATGGAGCACATTATATTTGAGCATTTGTAAAGTTGGATAGGTTTGTTGAAGTATTATGTATTTCCAATGAAACATTCTCTCATTTGTTTCGTAAGTGCCACAGCTGAAGCTTCAGTGGGATTTGGGTTAGATTTAGCCTAATTGCAAGGCAACACCTTTGTAAAATAGGCAGTGAAGTCTGATAAAACCTTGAGTGTATTTCTGACAAGCTGCCTGCAGGCTGGCTGGGGGCAGGTCACTGCTGCTGCTGCACTGCTTAAGTGGCTTTTGTAAAGTTACGGGATTGCTTTGTGCCTCAGTTTCCCCACCTTTAAACAGGTAATGGTGATCCTGTCCTCTCCATGTAAGTCCTTGGGGTCTGTTGCTGTGGGGTGTTGCATGTGAGCCAGTGATGTCCTTTTGGCGATAGCAGCATCTTACGTGTGTTAGTCTAGTATTTGCACAGTGCTTCATGGTGTTTGATCTGCCCTTTAATTCTCCTCTTTGCCTTTCCTCCTACATTTTAAATTTAGACTCGATCTCAAAGGGCTTTTTTCTTTTCCTGTTTTCCCTCATTACTGTTTTTGTTTTGTCCTGTAGAATAACTTTCCTCTATTTCTTCTGTCCCTCCATGTTTGTTTTCCCTTTATATCCTGCATGTTCTTTCTGCTAGTCATTTCTTTTGTTCACCCCTGCCTTCCTCTTGCTGTTGTGTGTTTTCAGAGCGGCGTTTTCTCTCCTCTCCATCCGCTGGGATTTCCTTTTCACCTGACTCATCCCCTCGGTACATCCCCACTCAGTCACGTTCTCCTTGCGCTTCTGTTACAGGAAACCCAGCCAGCAGGGGAGGGGACCGCCTGCTCGTCCCTTCTGGGGGCAGACCCACTAAAGTCATGGCTCCCTTCCCACTCGCCTACCGCATCCCACAGCGCTTGGGCGAGGCTGGGAGGGGGGAGGAAGGTTTGGGCAAAGACTGCCTGCATGGGGGTGTCGAGAAGCCCGTTACTCCCTGCTCCCCTTTCTCCGTGCCTGGCTTTTGCAGCGGGGCCAGGAGGTTTCCTGCTTCCTCCCACGTGCTGGAGAAGCGGCGAGGGGCCAGTTGTCCAACTGGAATGTTGGCAGGAAATCTCCCGGCTCCGCTGCAAAAGCCCCTGAACCGAACGCTGTTGCCTCCAGAGCGGTTGCGCCGGAGCAGCCGGTTGCTGCAGGGAGGCGCGGCAGCGGGGGCGGCAGCAGCAGTCAGAGCAGGGAAATGAGACGGGTGACTCCAGGCAAGGTGAACGATTTCAGAACAGGAAGGGGGGGAGCGTTTCACATCTGCAGTCTGCTTCCACTTCAACGTCCTTACTGTAATTACCACTGCGCTAGCTAGTCCTGCAGGCAGAGAGAGAGGATCTCTCTGCTAAGCTGTATGTTTAAGATCTAATCGTGCTCCTGTACTTGGAGCTTCTGTGGTAAATGCTCTTGCTCAAGCACAACGTAGGAAAGGAAAATATATGGTGTAGTTCCCTTTTCTAGTTGGTTTTCCACCAACGGCACAAAGGAAAAATGACAAAACCCCAAATCCTCCTTTCCTATATAATTAATTGTTATTCTGTTTTAACTTGTTTTGATGGAATAATTTCATCAGTATTCGTTTAGTCCTTGGGGTTTGATGTACTGAGCTGCTTTTTTTTTTTTAATCGGTTAATTTTAATTTTTTTTTCCTCATAGACATTCAAGCCCTTGGTTGGAAAAAGTGTATACAGTTCAATTACTGCAGTAGAGTTCCTTGTGGACAAGCAACTGGATTTTATAACTGATGATAGTGCCTTTCAGCCCTATCAGGTAAGAAATGCATTACTGTATAAGTACTTTACATTTGGCTTGGTTAAAATCCATGTGTTTATTATTTTTAAGTGCATTTTGCGGTCAAATTCTGTTATGGGAATAATTTCCTATTGATTATTGGCAGAGATTAATTTGGTGAAAGATCATGTTCCATACTGTATCTGAGTTTAGTGAATCTGATCATGTCAAGGAGTATCATGCAACTGATGTTACTGATCCACCTCTAAGTAAAATACCTGACTCCTTTAAAGGTTAAGCAGTACCATTAATTGTAGAGCAGGTGAAAGATAGTATCCACCTTTCTGAAGCTGGGCTTTCATTTGTAGGTCTTTGCAGTAATACAGTGGTATCTGACTTACTAGGGATATTTTTGAGAATGAATAGCAGAAAATGTGAATTTTTAAAAGGAAAGAAAAAAGCTTTCTTTTGCTGTTGTTTCTAAGCATGCTGAAATTTCCAGTAGCCTTGATTTTAATGCCTTTTTCATTAATTAGAAACATGTTAATAGTGTGCGTATTTAAAGAACAAGAGATTATTCCACCTCTCCCCCACCTCATCAGAAGGAGGTTTAAAAAAATCTTTTCTCTGACATGATACATTTCAGCTTGTGCTGAAACTGATTTCAACTTGAATAGCCATAAATTCTTTCTTATGGCTTGGATGGTACACTGCAGTGGTACAGAAATAGTACTTTGAGACTTGGAATAACAGATGGCCCTGAATAAATGCTATGTAATTTTGTCCTGACACCCCTTCTTCCCTTCTGCTTCATGAAGATGTTGTTTTTTTCCCCAATACCAAATATAGAGCTAGAAAAAGAGAAGCGACTGAGAGAATCCTGGGGAAAGGAGAGGGAGGTTCAGTTTGTGGAAGGGCTGGTGCTGTTATGTATCTCTGGTGGGGAAGCCAAAAGAGTTCAACGCTTTTTGTCAGAGTGAGGTTACGTGTTATGAATCAAGCTGCTCAAACAGTTTGGCTCTGCCACAAAGTACAGTTTGCACTATTGGACCCCACACTAGGTGCCTTCAGCCTTTTAAGCCAGCACAACCTTGCTTTTTAAAAACGGGGGTGGGAAAAAGCTTGTGATGTTAGTGAGCTGAGCTGGGGATTAGTCCAGGGTGTAGCAAGTGCTGTGGCTTCCTCTAGGAAGGGGGTTAGGATGATGCAGCGCAGAGTGGGATATCCTTTGGCAGCAGTGATCTCTTAAATCAGCTGCGCTGTGAAGTGTAAATTCACCCTTAGAGTCCAGCCGCAATCTTCCAGATGCATTTTAAAAATCAAATACTTGTGCTAGCATCTGTCCTTTGCCTGAAATTTATCAAGATCATGTCTCTGATAACAGTCGTTCCAGTAACAGTAGTCAGTCTCTTCTTGGCAATCTCCTTTTGCTTCCTTGCAAGATGAGCTGAGTAAAACAAATTAAATATATGAGAAGGACTGCCTTTTGTAAAACAGTCATGTTGCCAGGCCTGGATGGCAGTAACTTATCTGTGCTATATGCATTTTAGGCCCTTCATTTCAAGGAGTATTTACTGATAAAGTATTAGACATAGAAGCACCTTAATTTGGGAGGCGCCTACAAACTGAAGGTGTCATTTTTGAAAATGTGTCATGTGAACAACTGACTTTATAATATCTTGGTAAATAATACTGTATTTAACAGCATTAACATTTCAGTTTTAAAGGAGGTGTTGGCCATATTCTGGTACAAAGCAGTAGCTTATGAAAAATAGTTCCAAATACAAGCTTGGTCTCCCTAACTCTTGGGCTCCATTTTTGACATATTGAGAGCAACTTTGCGTGAGGTGAGGTTGTATCCCCTTCTCATGGACCAAACAAGTACCTATTAAAGCCTAAGATGAAGGCTTGTGTTCTTTATCAAAAACAGTTTGGTGACAAGAGAGACCTAAATTGTCTGGTTTAACATTAGGAGGAGGTTGTTGACAGAGATTCCTTCAAAGTACTAAGGCATCCAAAATTTGCATCTCTAACTGGATATTGCACACATATTGAATGTAGAAACATAATAAAACTGGGCTCCCTGACAAATAGTGCAAAGATTTCTTTATTTGAAGGTTTATAAGAAGTTTTAGAAATACCTCATACAGACATGTTTGCAGTACTAGCAGCATCTTATTGTAAAGTTCTACAAGTTAATTGTACAGATAAGACCTTTACTGTGTGATAACGTCCTTAAGAGAACAAAAACTTTCTTAAACATGATAACTGAATTATATACCAGCAGTGTGTTAAATGTAAATACTAACTTGATCATTATAAGACTGTTTTCTCATGAAGGATACCTGAAGTTGGAGGATCGTCTGCATTCATTTGTTCTGCTTGTTATTTTTTGTTAATGCTGGAAATCATATTCCTAGCCTTCACTCATTTAAGGTAGTTTTTGCATGTACCTTTTTTTTTCTTGAAAACTTTCCTTTTCTTTGCCAACAAAACAGGTCCTAGATAATTTTTTTGTGAACTTCTTGTGAAAATCTGCTTTTCTAAAAAGAGAAAAGAGGTTATTTTTTGCTCCCTTGTCTGGTCTGGAATACAGCTAACCTGTTTAGAGCATAAGACAGAACTAAGGAACCATGCTTTGCAGAGATCAGTTGACTTTGAGTGTTTCTAAATGTGTTTAGTTTTTGGTGTAAGCTCTCATGGCTGCACATTTTCAGTGTGAAGCCCTTATAGACCATGGTGATGTAAACGCTTTTTTTTTTTTTTTACTGCATTTTGCTGTTAGTGCCTAAAATTCCAGTACCTTTCTGCCAAAACAAACAAAGATGAATATGTGTGGGAAGACTCCATTTCAGTTCAGATACAATTCTTAGACACTGAGTAAGTTTTCCATTGTTGCATATAGTTGTAATACTAGTAATGGGCAGCAGATGAGCTTTTGGTATGAGTTCTGCTCAGATCAGTTCTCATCAAAAACACAGTGCTGTTTAACATAACTATGGAGCTAAAGGGCTTCATGAATTAGGTGGTGCTGTCATTAAAAGGTGACAGCTGCTCAAGGCAAAGAAAAGAGCACACTTGGCATCCTTTTAGTCTTGGCAGGAAAAACAAAGTTTGAATAGGCAAAGAACTAAATTACTGTCATTACCCAGAAGTGGTGCTTCCAGAACAAGAGTAAAGAGACCTTGGCAGGACTAGATGGAGAATCCTGAACCATGGCTTCCCATGCCATATCTGCTCTTTGCATAAACAAAGTGTTTCAATTGTTAAGAGATTGGACAACTTTCACAAGAGCTAGATGAATATCATTATTAAAAGTAGGATATGGAGCTGTACTGTATGAGCCTTTTCCCATTTTTTACCACAAGATTTTCTACAGCAAGTATTACGCTTGTCAGTAGGTTTATTCTTTGCAGATAAATGTTACCTGATTTTACTTTTCCTGGCATGTATACTGCTTTGAATCCTGCCCTTCTCTGTAAAAATTCCTTGGATCCTGTATGTGTGGTACCTGTAACACCAACCTACAACTTGCTTGTGGTGGCTTTTATCTCTGTTGTTTCATAGAGGATACAGATGGTGTTATTCTCACCTTGGAACTTGTGTGTGACTGGGAGTGCCTCCTTCATGAATCTGGAATGGTCAGACCATTTAGTCATATAGTTCTTTTTATGGTGGTGACAAGAGGATCTTGCCGTTAAAGGAGGCAGGAACATTTGCCATCGTACTTTGCTTTGCAGTGAAATGAAAGTTCTGTTCCTTTGCAGGAAATGATAGACAAAATTTACAACATGCATCTTCTATGTCAGATTAGTATCTGTAGAAAATGTAGTATTGAAATGGGATGTGTAAGTCAAATCCTTTATTTTTTCTACTTTGTATTCACAATATATTATGCATATTTTGTAAGTAAAAATTGACATGTAGTAGGGTTTATGGTGGCTTTTGTTACAGACTGAAAAAATGAACACACTTTCAAATACATCTGTTAATTCAGTATTTTAAGCAAAACTACAGTAAGCCTTCACAAATACAGCTGTGACCTAACTCAAATAATTAGAATTGAAATGGTTTCTGTAATAACAAGTTACTTGTACTATTATGGTAGCTCTTGTGTTTGTTATGATACATGTACTTATACTACATGTACATGTAGTAAGTTAAGCAGTAGCAAAGCTGATCATGCTTTAATTTGTTTAAGCATTGTAGTTTACTTGAAGAACTATAGATGAGGATATGAAGTGTTAAAGATCAGCATATGATACATGTGACCTCATCAGTGTGATGTTTTTGTCTGGGTGGTGTTTGTCAGTACCAGTCATGGGCACTGTTGGACTGAAATGTGTGATCCTGCTGTTACTGACTGAAGCAGCTGGAGTCAACTGCATTATACTTTGAACAAGCAAATAAAGAATAAAAAAGTGTTTTATGTTATGTTTTTCCATTATAAAATACAGTTATGGAAAGTATATTTATTTCCACTTTATGGAAAGACCCAGTGCGACTCTGCTTTCCTAAAGCAGTCAGTGAATTTCAGCTGTCTGTCTGGGTTGGGCAGAGCAGGGTGCATGATATGTATCTATTTCCAAATATGTAATCTAATACATACACACACATTTATTTCATATGTGTGTGATAATATATTTCCAAAGGATTTGTGACTGTACAGCCCTGGAACAAATGTGAGCAGCTGAGACAGGGCAAAAAATTCAGATTTTCCAGTATTTCAGATGAAACTTCCTGCAGAGAGGCTGTTTGACCACTTAAGGGAGAAAGTGGAAGTGTGTCCACAGTTTTCAAATAGTCCTCCCACATACTGGGGTTAAAAAACAAACAAACAAACAAAACAAAAAACACACACACAAAAAAAAACAACAAACAAACGAAAAAAACCACAACAACCCTGTTAGGAATGAATCAAACCCATGTTTCAGTTCTTCTGTATTCGCATTCTCCTTTGGAACAACTTTTTTAAGACAAGGCTGATTGCCTCAGTGTTTCAAAATGATAAGGCCTGTCTGCCTACCTCTTTGCTGAAGGCTGCAGATACAAAGATAGGGTGCTGAGAAATCCCCTGTAGGGGGTATTAGATGCAGTGTGTGTACTTTGCTCTCTTTCTAAACATGCATTGCATGTCTGGGATCTGACAGGTCAAGTGTCTAACACACCTTAACATTGTCAAAATAGTAATAATAAACTTTCTCACTAATTATGAAATAGTTACCTTGGATTAACAGTCTAATACTGTGCTCATCTCACTTGATCTGTTAGAAATTCAAGTTCTACATGCCATGAATTAAGGATTGAGAAAAGAGCATTGCGCAACTCTGATACTCTCATTTTCTGTTTGTTATGGGCAGACATTGGGCATTTCAGGCCTGTATGCTTTTGGGTTTCATGAGTTGTTTGCTCATGAAGAGCAAGCTGGGCTTGGCTAGTAGTGACATGTGCCCATAAAAAATACCTACAAACATCGTGAAACAGGGATAAATCATGTTTTTCTGCCTGTACTTTGAGTACCCCATAGTCACATGTGCACTTACCTTTCAGACTTCTCTTACTTTAAACATAAGGCTTAAAAATAGCAACTGCAGCTGAAAATTGCTTTTCCTTTCAATGTGGACCTGCAGTGATCAGGCTGGCAGGAGCTTTTGGGTTTGTCCCACCCTTTTAGGGTGACAGTAGCAGCTTGGGAACTCTGGCCAGCTGGCAGCCTTGGCCATCTTGTGCTCCCTTCCTGCTTTCATTTTCTCCATGGGTAACAGGAGCGCACGCAACTTTCTGTATCTTTAACTTTTCTCAAAATCGTACTTAAGAACCGCCTGTTCTTTCCCATGTCTCTAGTGTCTGGACCACCCATAAGCAGTCCAGCTGGCTTCTCTGGCAGTGTTGTACCGAGTGATGGTCTAAACAACTTGTTACTGACACATCTATGTTTAAGTATATGGCTCCAGCATGAGAGGAAGCAAAAGGCTGAGTCCAGCGAGAAGTGGGTCAGATGACTCATACCAGTCCTTGCTCACAGCTACACACATGTGGGACAAAAAGAGCTTCATCGGCATGCTCATGAAGAGAGGGAGGAGGGATTGGCACCCTCCTTTGTAAAGACAGGGAGATGTACATCGTCTCCTGCAAGCCTGTATTTGTGTCTCTCTTTGAAAAAGCTGCTTCCCTGAAGACTTTATCTGTCTTTCAAAATAAGTGGAATAAAATTGTACCTGTCTGTTCTACCTTGATTCTTTTTTTCTTTTTTTTTTTTTTTTTTAAGAAATAAAGGCTTTAGTTACTTTTTTGAATCTCTCAACAAGGTTTGATACAGGTGTGGAGGTCTTCCAGATCAGCCTTAGGGAAATCGGCAGCATGGAGGGAAAGCCATCAGTCAGCAGGCGGGTGACATAGCTGCTACAAATAATGTAGCTATTTCAGGTAGTAGGAACTGCTGAGGGCTATGGGAGGGTAGATGAGGAAGAAGATGAATTAGTTGTGAGGTCCAGTGTAGGTAGGTCAAATCCATGGGACAGCAGGTTTCCTTTCACTCGTGTAAAGGAACTTGCTTTACTCTTCCTACAACTTTCTGAAAATCATGGTCATTTAAATGATTTGACCACAATTCTACTGTAGGAGGTAATGTTAAATAATATAAAAGTCAGGCATTCAAAACAGACCAGACAGAACAAAACTTGTTTCTTGTTTGAAGTTGAAGATTGAATCCTTTTCACTGGAGTACGTTAGTACTTCTCAAAAGCAGTCTTGGGATTACTGAACTGACAAACCCATCCAGGGTAAAACCCCACAGTCATTGTATGGGAGTGCTTACCCAGGAAAAAAGTAGGCCTTCCTGCATTTCAGGTAGGGGGGGAAACAGTTTTGTTGAAATGTACTCTTAACAGAGTTAAGCTTCAGCTTGACATGATAAACTCAACAGCTCGTTTGATGAAATGCTCATGGGTTTGTTTGCTTTTGTCCTTCCTGTGATACAATATTCCTTTGTTCAGGGCTGCTACTCTATATCATATTCTTGCAAAATGCATTTTTGAAATTGCACCTAATAGAAGTACTAATTTGTAGTCCAGTCTAGTGCGTAGTGAGAACTGCTCTGCAAACTCGGGCGAGCTACAGTTTGTAGAGTAGAGGTTGAGAGCTATAGCAGTGCCAGGTGTGTATATGGCATTCCTTTTCCAGGCCAGACATTTGGGGAGACACTCAAGTAATTTTATCCAAACTTGAATTTTTTAAAATCAGAAAGAAGTATGAATCTTCCTTTCTTAGGCTTTGGAATAACATTAGTGATAAAAAGTATAGTATATGTTTTGATACAGAGATCTTGGTGTAGAGTGCATTTTCTGATCAGTCTTTCTTTTTAGCAGTATACTATATAATTAAATATACTTAAAGTTTTTTTTTAGCTACCATTGTTTGTCAATACTGTTTCTCACCCCCTCCGCTCTTTCAATCTAGCAAATGTTTCCTGTCTTTTGAATGGAATTGAAATAAACTATTCCTGTTTTTCCCTTGTATCCCCCTTGTTTGTGTGTGTCTGCCAGCATTACAGGGAGTAGTATTTCAGTGTGTTTTTACTGAACAAGTGAGTTTCGAGCATAGTAATTTCTGTGCATGACAAACTATTCTGTGTTATTTTAGCTGTGAATTTTTAGCATACAGTTTAGAAATCATGTTTCAGCCATAGAGGCTGGGGTACCCAGTGTGAATGTTTTCTTCTTTTTTGTTATCTTCTTTTCAACACTCTATGCCACTTTGGTATGCAACAAATAAAGGTAGATTTTAGGGTGCATAAGACCTAGTGGCTAATATAGGGTGCTTGGCACACTCAGGCTTCCCCCCCTTCCAAGTGGTGTGCTTCAGTCCTGAGTTATGTTTTCAGTAGGATTTTTTTTTGGTTCTATGTGCTAGTGGTTATATCGATGGAGAAATACTGCTAAATAGATGAGCATACTGTGTTTACCCCAAGGAGATTATTGCAGCAACAACTGAAATATCTCTGTTTCCTGATTAGCAATGAATCTTTCCTCTTCGCAAGACCATTATTCATCTGCTCTATAAAATGCACAGCCACTGCTTTTCTCTGGAGTTGTTGAGAACTGTGGTGTTAATCCAAATATGATACCCATCCCAGCTGGTCAGACCTCTTGTTATTTATAGGGAAAATTCCTAAAATGGCTCCAGCAGGTCAGAGCAGCAATGATGGCTGTGTTGCTTTTGATGCTGTCTTGAAGGAGAGGTAGTATTTCCACATTTGCACAGCGATGGGCTTGCTGTCATGCGTAGTCAGACAGTTGGAAAGTCTCTTCACTATATCCCTGAGACAGAGAAGTTTGTTCTTCTGAAGAAAATTCTGCAAGAAAAACGTGCTGATTGTTTTTCCAACCCAGATGTATTGCTTCTGTGCAGTGCTGCCTTAAATACCACTTAGAAATTAACTTTGAAAAGTTTGTGCAAATACAGTGGTACTCGTTTAAACCATGAGAGAAGCATGGTTTATTGTGAACTACTTTCATATTATTGGCATGTGTGCCCACAATATAAGAAACATGTTTTCAAACAAACCCTGGAAAACCACTTGAAAATAAAACATTAACGTAATAGTAACTAAGTGAACCAACCTCCACTGAAGCTGGCTTTCAAGAATGTTTTGAAGATATCTGATGTATTCTTTCCTCTTGACAAAAGAACTGGTTAAGATTTTTTTTATTGTTGGGAAGGATTTGTATTCTGCTTGTAATCTTTACGAGTTACAGGGGCAAAGGAGCTGCGAAGTTTTATGTTCCCAGAGCTCCTATTTTGTAAATAGGGTTGAGGATATTTCCAGGAGGGACTGGGTAATTCCATGGCAGCGGGTGATCTGAGTTGGAAGTAGTTCAGGTTACAGAGCAGACTCATCCACAAGAGTGAAGATGCTGTGATGCACATTTCTAAGAGGTGGTGTTGATTCTAGGAGCTGTTGTCAGTCTGCCACGTATTGGAGAGTGGTTTGCAAGTTTATTCTGCAGATTTGAATTGAGAGACCTTTGCTCTTTAATACAGTAAGCTCTTAGTTATCAGTAGCCTTGTCAAAGAACACTGTTGCTGAGTAATGCAGCTGATAAATGATTTGATGGAGGTAACTACCATGAGATAAGAGATGGACTATCCAGTCTGTTGGGTGTTCTTGTGTTGGCAGTAAACAGCTTTCCAGCTCTGCGACATGAAGCAGCTGCAAGTAGTTTCTGCTGTCTCTGATGAAAGGAGGATGGGTCTTCCGTAAAATGATCGGTCTGAGCAAGAACTGATTTCTTGGCTTCATTTCTGGGGGCATTTGACTACCTTTCTAGCAGCACAGTATTTCAGACAACTAGTAATCAACAGAATGTACTTTCTTTTACTTAGGCACCTCCATGCATTCAGCATGTCCTTCAGCTGCTGTGGTCTGGGGAGTTGTTGGATACCTTCTGAAAGCTGTTTGCAATTCACAGGGTGTCTGGATTTCAGTTTAAAAGATTTTTCTCAAATCTACTGAGCTACTCTCCTTGTTAGCATCAACTTCACTCTGCTAATTGCTTGCTTCAGGAAATGTCTGCACTTTGAGGTTTCTGTTTCCCATAGTGGCACTGAGTTGCTTGGTAAGTGACTCAAAGGCTTTTTCCAGTTATCACCACATGACTTGGAAGTTACTGACTGAGTGGGAATGGGCCTGTACTCCTCCCTGTTTCTCCTAGGACTAGATAAAACAAAATGCAAAATGAGGACAAAGTTGCATATTGCTGAGAAGGTGGTGATAAATGTAAGGAGCCTGCAGTGCAGAAGGGGAAGGAAATATGATTCAGTGGAAAGCAGAAGAAAATCAAATGTATGCCTGTGTCATCAAAATGAGGGAGAAGGTAGACATGGAGCTGTGCTATTCACTTGACTTCCATTCATTTGTAGGTGGAGAATGTAAGTAGTACAAATATGCTCTTAAGTGGAAACTGACAGCCCACTAGGTTTGTCCATAGGAGCTCCTTATTTGGGGAAGTCTTTACATCAGATGCTACAAGATATGTTTGGCACTCCGAGAGATTATGCTTTCCTGACCCGGACTGTCCCAGCTGCTTGAAGAGAAGGTGGTGTAACCCGTGACCATAAGGGCCATCTATTTTTTTTTTTTTTTTTAAAATCTCTATTTTCAAATGCAAAACTATTGCAGAAGTCAGCAGAGCAGGTTTTAGGTTGTTTTGTGACAATGTCTGCCTGGCTCAGGTTTGGTTTTGCTTGTCCATTTGTGGCTGCTTGCTTACCTGCTGCATGATCATTCTGTATGCTACTGTTGTTTTCCTTTTGTCTTTTCGTTCTAGATTCTTATTACCTGATATAGGAATTGTGGGGTGACTTGTGAAAAGCAAGTTTTCCAGCATGCCCATTTCACGTGAGACATTGCTAGTCTTATAGGAAGGCAAATAGCTTTTATTTTTGTGTTTGTGACTTGAAATCAGGGAGAATATTAGTCTACAAGACAGATCTTGCTCCCCCCCCCCATTTATGTTCCTAACTTTAATATATTTTCTGTAGGATAACCTTTAGTATTTTAAATAGAAATAACTCACAGCTGTGTTCTTATGGGTTTGAGCTATTCTTCCAAAACTTAACTAACTGGTGCAGTGGTGCTTCTTCAAGCCCCAAATCATGACTTGGAAAGGTGTATGCAGCCCTGCTTCTCTAATTCTCAAACATGATACTTAAAACTTTAAAATCAGCGTCAACTCCTTAGTTGTTGAACGGGTGAAATGAGGAAGTAAGAGTGTGTGAGAAGTATTAGGTATAGGGAAGAATGGGGAACAAAATACAAATTGTTGATAGTTTTTCCTGAGAGATGTTAAGCTTACTGACAGCTGGAAAATCACTAAATTTTTGGTCTTCATCTTTCTTTTTCCCTGTCATTATACTTTTCTACTTACAGAAACAGTTGGAGCTATCATACACTGAAAATAACCCTTAATCTTAAGTGTTTGTGGTCTCAAATATCTATAAACATTTGTCCTTGTCAGAACAATGCATTAAGAGCCCCTTGTTGAGAAGGGATTCATTATCCCTGTTGTCTGGCTTAGCCTCTGCGCCCAGGGAGAGCGTCTCTGCCCATCCCTGCTTTTGCCTGTGTGGCGTGCCTCTGTGCACGTGTGAGCAGGGCTGACCTCAGCTCGACTTTGTTTCTGGTTTAGGGGTCAGGGTTGTGCCTTCAAGCTTGACTTAACTGGTTCAGATGTATCCCAGCAGCTGCCGGGTTTGAATGAGGTAAATCGTGACTGTGCTCTCAGAACAGCAGAAAATAGGTCAAGTGTGGGTTGGGTTTACATAGAAAGCACTAGCGTCGCCTGGTAAGCCTAAGCCTCTTCTCTCAGCTCAGACAAAGCTGTTTAAGGTAACCTGGGAAGTTTCGATCTCCCAAAAAACTTTCTAGCCTTCTGTAACCTCGGTGTTTCTGGCTGTTGTTACAGGGGCACACTGTGAATTGGGTCACTGGCCTGGAGCAGTCCCCTCTGGAAAAGTGTTTCTTTACGCATTTCTGGGGAGTTGCACGGCCCTGCAGCTTTTGGTGCCTTGCTGACCTCCTGCCCCACCAGCTGCAGTGGTGTGGCAGCAAGGGTAGCCTTTCACTTGTCAGAGAGGAGTAAGGAATATGCTGTTAATTAGTGGTTTATGCTTGTGTATGTGTCTGTGAACCAATGGAAGATCTCTATATTTTAGTCTTGGCTAAATTTGGTGATTTCCCTGTAGGGTTTTGATGTGGTCTGTGCGGCATTGGCAGCACCTGCAAATATACTTCTGGGGGTGTCAGTTGCTGTCAATTTTTCTGTGTTTTAGATAGATTCTCATCTTTTGCCACTGGGAAAAAAAAAAGGTCGTGTAGCATGGCAGAGATACACTGACAGTTAATAGATCTTGTTAAGATCTTTGGTATTCTGCCTGTCCGTGTCTTGTGTCACTGTTCTGTTTCATGTGTTGTTTTGGTTTGTTTTTTTTTTTCTCCTGCTCATTCTTATGTCAGGCAGGACAATATTAAGATTGAAGGTTTGCTGAAAAGGTATAATCAGTGAGAGAGATTACAGATCAGTGGTACAATCAGATATGTCAGATAACACAATCAGTGAAAAAGAGGAAGAAAAAATAAATGGATGTTTAGTTATCAAGGAATGAAAATAAGGAGAAAATTATACTGATCTTTTCAATGAGGGGTAAAAATCATTTACATGTTTGAGGCTGGGTGCAGGTAAGGTATTTAATTTTTCTTTTTTTTTATGGGAGTAAATAGTCTTTTAAATGATGGCATTAGAGGTCTAGTGCAAATTCTGAGCAGTCTAGATTTCAAAACCAGTACTTTCTTCTGCCACTATTCTCTGAATACTGTTGTGATAATTGGCATGTGTTTTACCTTGTTCTTTGTATTTCAGAGTGGCATTTAAAATTTTATTTCTATGCAGCTGAAGTTCCATGCAGTTGTAAAAATTATTTGGTGGGGGAAAAAACAAGGGAAAAGAGACTCATTTTTTTGTAGAAACTGATTTCAAGGTACTAATGAAACAGGAAAACTGAAGGTTTTTTTCTTTTGATACATTGATGTCTGAATTCTTCATTTGCACTGTTTGAATTTAAATGTGGTCCCTCTTCCATTAAAGTACTGACAAAATGCTTATTTCCCTGTGCAGCACATGCTGCGTAAATACTGTAAACGGCACTCTCAAGTCACTTGTGTACTAGTTTTCATTTAATTCGTGTCCTAAATTATCAGAAAACCTCTAAGCAGCCAGAGGAAGCTATAGTTAATTAAACCACAGATGGTGAGGACTAATGTGGTGTTGACCTTTGTGAGGACTGCAAAATCTGCTTAGTCTTTCCCTGTAAAACACTAGCTGAAATGAGTTACTGCTGATATTAAAAAGATGTCATTGATGCATTGAAGCCGAATGCAGATACACCATGGCCAAGGAAGGCACTTTACGAACTAAATGCTTGCAGGCTCCTAATGTATGTCATGTGGTATGTGGAAGCTTGGTCTTCCAGGCTGTTACTTAAACCTTGTTAGTGCCAAAAGCTGCTCTTTTTCCAGGACCGGTTTTCTTGGCATGCATATTGTCAATTCTCTTCTTCACTAAAAATGGAGAGTTCACAGCTGCCTGGAGTTTCTACACTCTCCTGTAAGCAGCATGCAGTCTGTGTGATGGGGGGTGGGAGTGGCTACTCAAATCCTCTTCTTAGTCCTGTGCACCACAGTTTCGTCTCTTGATTTAATGAACTCGCTGCCTCTCAAGTCTGTGAAGAATGACTTGGAGAAGTGTTTTAAAATACTGAGGAAACAACTTGTTTCATTATTTCAAGTGTTGTTAGGAAAGTGGAGAGCTGTGGAAATCTGCAGGCATTCCCTCCAAGGGCATGCCCAGCTGCCCAAAATGGAAAAGGAGCTTGTGGTCATTTCAGCCTTTCAGAAGGCTCTTTGTATTGTCTTTGGGCAACATGCAGGTTTGGCTCATCCAAGTATGCCTCTTAGTATCTTGGACAGTGTTTTGTTTGTGGATGGGGCAGGGTTTAACTAGGAGAATTCTGTGTGTATTTGGATTTTGGCTTGTTTTTCTGTAGGGGTGAGGTCTGTAAAATTCCAAGGAATTTTGAAGCATTATAAGTGATCTGCACTCGTTCACCTATGGCTTTGAATGATAAATTATGTTTGCCCAAATAAGCTCTCTGAAAACTCTTCTCTGAACAACGATTTCTACTTCCTTGTTAGAGCAGCTTGGTATCTTAACCTGATGGTATGGATCTATACTCTCCAACCTGCTCTGTCATTTTGCAGCAGTAGAAAGAACTGATATAAAAACTTAATTCGTTGGAAACAATTATTTGGAAAAAAAAAAAGAAAAATCATTCTTTATCCTTCTTAGGAATTCCTAGGTGTTGAGTAAGTCCCCAGCAGGTGGGAATTACCACCTGGGGAGACATGCAGCTGACTCAAATATTGTTTTGATGATTAAACAGAAAATCGACTCCAGTGCCTCTTTTGGTCTGTAAAGAAGGAAGAGTAGAGCAAGGGTCTAAAAAACTTGACATTGATTGGAAAGCTTCTGGTAGTCACATTATTTCATGTGACTGTCTAACAGAAGGGCAGGAAGGATTATGTTGACCGTGTCTTTCTAGCCCATGTTTCTTTTGTCTTTTTCCCACTGTTGCATATAGTGGTTTGTGGAGCAAGGGGCACTGCCATTTGAAGTATGTAAAGAGATTCGTACTGTAAATTTGAAAAAGGAAATTGCAATCCCATTTATTTGCATTTCGATTTGCATTCTGTGAGGATTTCAAACCAGCATTGACATCTTCCTGGAAGGGGTATTCCAGGACTTGTGGAAAAACTAGTCTAGGAGAGGGTACCATACCCTACTTTTGTGAGTAAGACTACTTTCAAATGAGAAAAAGACTAGACGAAAATCCTACAGGGGATTTAATTCTTCAGTGTGTTAGTCTGCCAATCTTGATACTTCAACCAAGGAGAAGGAGAAAGTGTAATTCCCAAGGTTCAGATCTGTAGACAGAGTTGTTTCTTGAGCAATATAAAAAACAGGATAAGGGAAAGGCCTGGGCATTGCAGAGTCATCTGTTTGACTTCAGTGCTAAGACGGGAGAGACTGCAAGTCATCAGCCTTGCTTATTACCCCCTCTGCCTGTTTTTGCCAAAGTTAGTGGTGTGTGCTTAACCATTGTGATTAATGCTATTACCTTTATAGTTTAACACATTATGCAATTAATTTCCTGGATTTTAGATGTTCAGAATTAAGATTAATTGTGGAAAAAGGTCAGTCATGGGACACACATTTTTTCATAGATGTATGTAATATATACACAAAAGAACAGAGTTTCTCAGAGTTCAGGAACCTGTGAGTGGTTCTGGTATCTTGATACTGAGCTTCAGATGTCAGTTATGTTTTCCTTTGCTGTACTGGTATCTGTTGAGCTACGTATAGTGTGTTCACATCTAGAAGCAGAATATATTTTTTTTTTTTAGTAATTGATAGTAAATGCTGTGTTTCATGTGTTTATTTAGAAAACCCTGGGTTCTCTTTGATATCCCCTACATAATGATGGTCACATACCTGCATGCAGTTTGCATATTGGATCTTTGGTCTCACTTATGCCTTTTGTAGCTTGTCTTTGAGTAACAGAATGATAGGTATGACTCCATGATACCTAATCAATATGTATATTTTTAAAATAAAATACAAATTTTCTTAGATGGGACTGAAGAAATTACTCAAAATATACAAGATCTGTGTGTTAACTGCATTTCTAAGTCAACCAGACTTCCAGTGTTGCGGTGCTTCAGTCTGCTACTTAGATCTAATACTTGTGGATCTGAGAGGGGAAATTTCTGGTGCAGGAATCTCATAGAGCTGCTATGGAAGAAGGTGCAAAAGAAGGACAGACAAATGAACATCACACAGCTCTAGTTCCTGGATCTTTTGGATTCTCTTGGCAAATCATTCTGTCTTTCCAGTGGTGGTGTTGGTTCTTTATGTGAGATCAGTGCAAAAATAGATTTGCACAGGAAAATTGAGCCCTTTTTAGATTGCCTCATTGCTAGTCTGCCATCTTGGAATAAATTTTAGTGTTGACCCTCTTGTGCCTCTGATAATGCTAGCAACATACTTACATGGTTGGTGTTTTTAACTGGTGGTAGAGGTCTTGTTGATCTTTGCTTCTACTTTGTTGTACTTTGCATGTATTAAAAAGACACTGTTGACCATTTCTTTTGATTCTGATGCCATAACGCCTTCAAAAGCATAAGGCGAGAGAGCAATTTTCTCTAATAACTGATGCATCGATGCATTCTCCATTATGGAGCACAGCAAATCTTCAAGTGTCAGGAAGTGAATTTTGAATTTGAAATAAATGTCCTGTGATCAGTGGGTTAGCAGGAATAATCCTGTCCAGATGAATAGAGGGAAATTGCTCATGTCACTTGAGAGCCTGCCAACAATGCGCCATTCCCTGTGTTGCTTGTATCTTTGCATTCTGTGGGTGTAGCTCTTCATAATAATTGAGAAACATCAAGGAACTTGTTGGAGATCAAGGAAAGAAGTTGCTTGATCTTAGCTGCGGTACTGATAAAACATTTTACATTTTATATGTGGAGAAACCACTCTGATTATTTTAGCCATCTGAAGATCTCTTGGTTCAAATGAATGTTCCTGCAGCTCATGAATTTTCAAGGCCATCTTCTGCACAAGTTGTTCCAGGCTGTGGTGCAGTTTTATTTCTCTATTACAGCCTCAAAAGCAGAACTAGCAAGTTTTCTCTGAAATAGGGAAATAGGTGTTGTAAGTGTCTAGAGAGGAATGATGATTGAAGCCATGCTTTCAAGGCTGTGGACCAGATTTTGTACCTAGTTTCTCCTATTCAGAAGGACAGCGCCACCAAACATGTCTTAATTTCTCAGATGATGGTCCTGCTTGAATAGTCAAAAAGAATCTTTTCCAGAACTGGAAAAAAAAGGTGTGTGTCGTATTCGAAATTGCCTGATTAATGAAGGCGTACATTTTTGAAAATATAGCAGTAGCGGTGTTTCAGAATATTTATTTCTCTTAAAATACAGCTCTCTTATGCGTTATCTTTGGGTTTTGTATTTATATTTATGCACAATGTGTCCATACTAAATTTTTCAGATATGAAAACCAGGATTTTGTTTGAGTTTTTGGTTTTGTTTTTTAAGATTAATTTAACCATTATTTAAGCAATTCTTTATGCATATCTGTACACATTGAAGTCTTTGGAGGGTGATTTTAGCTTCTAGTAAGGCAGTATTTATGAAAATGTGATCCTATTAATAGCTTACAAGTCTGGCCACATACGGGAGCTGACATGCCGTGTTCCCATGAAATAACTTCTAGTACTGTGTTACACTTCAAAGTTTTTTTCTAAAAATAACACAGGGATTTGTAGGCAATCAGTAAAATTGGCACCAAACTACTTAATATTGTACTCTAAAATACATCTAGGAAATTAAACAGAAATGTTACAAGTAAACATAACATATGGTTCTTTTTTTAATCTCTACTTTAGGACGACGTAGACAGTCTAAACCCAGTTCTCAGGGATAACCCGCAGTTACATGAGGAGGTAAAAGCCTGGGTAAAGGAGCAAAAGGTTCAGGAGATTTTTATGCAAGGTAATTATGTGGGATATTGTCTTATTTTTATACTGTGTTAGTTAGTTTAAGGCCATCAGTTCTGTGGGATTCGTCCCATAGCATTTGTGCTATAATGGAGAATATATTTCTTACTTGAAAGTTACTTTTTTGAAGTATTTGTTAATACAAGAAAAGGAGATCATGTCAGAAGCTGCGCGTGACTTCTTCACTGTTCATGACTTGTTTGATGTTTCAGTGATTACAGCAAAAGCTGAATATCATTATTCTGAAAGTAGATGTTTTATAAAGTTTGTTGTGAAAATGTATGAATGGCAACCACACGCCTTTTAGCATGTTTAAAACTGCTCTGTTTTCTGTTATCATTACTATAATTTGTGATAACTTCTCAGATATCTGTCTGTGCTTGTTCTGTCACAGATGAATAACTTTCAGATCCCTACCCCACACCCTCACCCCCTGATTGAAAAATACCTTTCAAATAAGTTACTATTTTGTAACTTAATTCTGGTGCTGGAGGATGGCAGCAAATGCAGACGTCATTTTTTTACACTGTAGAGACAAGTTACATGAAAGCTAGTATGAATTAGAATTAATTATTTTGACTCAACCTTGCTGACAGTAGAAGTACTGTATGCATTCACAGTATATTCATTAACTTCCTACAGAACCGACAGGCAGCTCTACAGAGGCATTCTTAGCAAAGAGAAGCAGAAACTGTCCTCTGTGGCTCTGGGTTAAAATCCTCAGGCAAGCAATAAAGCAATTTTAGGACAAAAATGCTTGAGCGGGCATTCCATAAATTAAAATTGGGAGGGGAGCAGCAAATAATGCGGTATTATAAGGATGGTGCTGAGGTTTGCTTTCTGTCTGTTTTCTTTGATGAAACTAAGATTAGAAGACCAAAGGAATATGGTAAGTATAATACTGAAGTTACAGTAAAAAACTTGCCTTCTGTGGAGTTTCTAATTTGACTAGATGCAATTATTCTTAAGGGCCACAGAGAAAGGATGCTGAAAAAAGCAGTGTGTGGAATAGTGTAAGTTGGTATGTTGGTGTTAATAACTTCATATTTTATTTCAGTATCCTCAGATACAGCATGAGTTTAATAGTCTGTTGATGAAATTTACATCAACTGGACTGAGAGATGATGTGAAATCAAATTAGGGCTATATGAAAACGAAACTGAAAATCAGCTTGCTTATTGTATTTCATTATAGTAACAATAATAAGATAATTATAAAAGCCTGTTTGTACTCTGGTTGCAGAATCAATACTTGAGCAAAGCCCCAGAGCCATCTAAATGAAACTGCCAGCCATCATCCACACAACTCATTTACATTCTGTCATTCCAGGAACTGTATTTTTGTCTTTGTGTAGATGGTTCTACATCATTTCTCAAACAGATGTTTGAATGCTTAGAAGTGCACAAATTAGGAATATTTTAGGTGGTGAGATGGATCTAATCCAAACATCCTTTGCAGACTAGCTGTCTTGTCAAAGGAGAAGCTGTAGTTCAGATCCGTTTGCTCACCTGTGTGACAGTGTGGCCTGAGGAGAGATGTGCTTCCTCAGGCAGTGATGCATCTTTCACTGCAGAGGCCTTTTCACTGCCACCACCTCAGCCCCACAGGATGGTGGTCAGCCAGCAGAGCCTGCTGTCATGTTCTCCTGGGGCATAATCTGCCCTTCAGCATGGAGACTTTGTATTTGGCACAAACCTGTCAGTGGCTTACAGACAGCTTTCTAGCAGTGCTAGCTGCTGTAATCTAGTGATGTTGTCCTTTTCTTCTCCCTTGCCTTCTTTGGTTTTCTTCACCTTCTCCATTATAATTTTCCAGTTCCCTGCAATTATAGCAACATTTTCAGTTGTACCGTGTCTAGACACATCTATTAAGGTTGTTACTATATTCTCTTACTTCATCCTCTACAGCATTTTTAGGATCCAGCCTTATTTCTTGTTGTCTGGGATGCTGCAGCCTTCACCTCGTATCTTGGTGTTTTCTACTTTGTGCAAAAAAAGTTAAAAAGCAGTTTATCAAAAGAAAGAGGAGGGTTGGATACAAGCTTTAATACTGAGTTCTAAATGTTTGAAAAGAATTAGAGGAGGGGGAGTTTTTGTCAAAACCAGTCCAATCTACAAGAATGAGACTAAAAAAAAAAACTTGGCCCTTGTGACCTTTTCTTTGGGTGGCAGTCACACCAGCATGCTTTTCAGTAGAGATTTTAGGTTTGGCAGGGAAGTAGTTTATTCCTTGCTTTAAGAAAACAAACTCTGCTCAGACTTGTCCAAGTTGAAAGGTTTTGGGACAAATAAAACCAGTTCAAGGAACATAGTAAGGTGTCTTTAATTTTTAAAATCTTTGACTTTTTTTTTCTTCCTGTTAGATTTATTGTTACTACAAACTCTGAGGCTGCGTGCATTAATAATCCTCTTGGAACACTGAGTGTGCTTCAGCCCTGAAGATATTTCCTCATAGTACTGCCCAGGCTGTTTCAACAATGTGTAGCTGAGCGTGATTCACCCAGGGACTGGGGACAAAGCCAGGCTTTTCCTGTAATGGCTGCTTGTGGCTGGGTTGGGCTGGGCTGGACCTGAACTGTCCTGTGTTGTATGACCACAGTTTAATTTTTTGCCTTCTTTCTGACATCCCAGCAGCATGTAAGAAAAAAAAAAATCACCATTGCTTTTAAAGGTAGATAAAGTATTTTATGAAAATAGATAGGATAACAGCTGGGATGAAGGGCAAACCCAGATTAGAATAAGGAGTAAGAGGAAAGAACTTGGCACTGGATCAGTGCAGAAGAGTAAGGAAAGCTGGAAGCTGATGAAGAAGGATGGATAGAACTTGCAAGCTGAGAAGACTGGGAAAGGACTTGGAAGACAGTGGTCTGGAATTGTAAATGCTAAAATGAGACAAGAAGCTGGGGAGAGGCTGGTCCTGGTTATGCAAGAGACTGAAAATCATTGTGTAGTTAACAGTAGGGTGCAGGAGAGGAGGAGCTGGGATAGGAAAATAGGAATGAGAAATTTGCATGAAGAGACACAGGCAGAATTCAGTGAGATTGTCTGAATAAGGTGGAGCTTTGGGACAGCCATGAAAAGTTCGAGACATGGAGAATGCTGTTGAGTCAGGCAGCCAGAAGTGTGGGAGCTGAGCTGGAGGTGTTTTGAGGGGGAGCATGTGGAATAAGGGTTGGAGAGAAGCCATCAGGAAATGTGTCCCCATGGGAACACTGTCTGGTCCAAGATTAGGTATGTGAGATATAAGCTTGTAGATTGTTCCTCTTTTTCTGCTTGTACATATTGATGATTGGCCATGCCTGTGCTGGCTGGCACATTTCTGACCCTTGTCTGTGCAGCTGGAAATGTGCTCTGGGGATGAGTTAATGCTAGCAGCTTACACAGTTCAGCAGGTCTCAAGGTTTCAATTCAGTAGAGAATGATGTGGATGTGGGTGAAAGGGTGCCACTGCATGTTGTTTCTGTGCCCAGCTGTTCAAAAATCTAGATAATCACTTGCAAAAAGTAGTTCAAAAGGCCATGCTGAAGTTCCAGAATTAAATCCTATGACCATTTCGAAACAGCTAAATCATTACCTCTTTTACACTTCTCTTGATCCCTCAAATATTGACATTAATAACAGTCATTATAATCACAAACTTTCTCATGCAGACAGTGTAATATATACCCAGTCATGTGAAGATGAATATTTTACTAGAGAAAGCTGTCACCTATGAGGTCACTGGCGTGTTTGCTGTAGATGTGTGAGCTTGCAGAATGTATTGGGCAAAGGGGTTGGAAAAAATGGTCTTTAGGAAGGACAGGGGAATTCTGTCCTTGTCTGTGCAGTTGAGCAGCTAAGCCCTTTTAAATCATTTAAGTTAGGCTTTTTGTAGGTTGTCACTGACTGGTTTTGCTTCTGTTCCTGTGTACCTAACATGGGGTTTGATTGCAGAAGTAGTGAAACCCACCCAGCTGGGACTGATCTTTGTGGCATTGCTGCTTGGTCATACCAAATGCTGGTACAAGTGCTTGAGTGTGATGAAATGTAGGGCTCTGGGATCAAGTGAGACGCTGAACATGAGTAAAATTGTTGGATCTCAGTTTCAGGGTCTTCAGACCAACTATCAAATAACTTCTTTATAATATAGTATATACATATGTCCCCACTTTCATGGGCTTTTGGAGGTGAATTAAACTGATCTTTGCAAAGGGACGGTGTATGGGATTTATTTGGAGTTGATGTATCTTAAAAGGGGAGCTGAAGTCTTCATAGTGTGTGTGGTTTTGAGTGTTCTGTGTGGCCATAGCAGGGATAGGATCACTCCACTGCCTTTCTGACTGCTGTAATGGAGAGAAACTCTGTGGTCACTTACGGGAAAGACTTGGCAGATGCAGAGCCTAACCACCAAGATATGTAAATCTTCTCGCCAGCAAAGCATCCTGGCATGTGACTAGCCTGTTAAATAGCCTCTGTATAACCTGCTACTGCCACAGTCTAGCCTTTCAGATTACTTTCCTGTGGTTGCTGTTAGTAGGTAGGACTTTTCCTGTCATTTGTCATCATGGTTGCAGAAAGATTTAGCTAGATAAGAAAACTGTGTGTTGAAAACATTAGCAGAATTGACCTTAAAGCGTACATAAATGTACCATTTGCATTTCAGAATGTCTTCCTGAATAAAAGTAAAATCCACAGGCAGTCCTGTGCCAGAATTACCTGTAGTTTGCTGCCCGTGCCATGCATGCTGTGTTTGCTATGAATCAAAACTCAGGAAAATCCATTTGTACTTCTTTCTTAATATCTGAATTCCTCAATGGCTTTTTTATTTCTTCCCCTTCTAAAGGTCCATACTCCTTAAATGGTTATAGGGTGAGAGTGTACAGACAGGATTCTGCCACCCAGTGGTTTACTGGTATCATTACTCATCATGATCTCTTCACCCGCACTATGGTTGTTATGAATGACCAGGTGAGTTTGGTATGTGATAATTTGGAAAACAAGCTTCAAGTAAATTACATGTTGTGAGTTCTCAGTATGGTTTTGTAGTACTCTGAAATCCACTGAGTTGTTCAGTTCCAGCAGGATGAGTCTATTACTGAGCTGAAACTACAGCATGACATTGCATTGGGCTAGTGGTTAAAACCATCCTGAAGTATCATGTTTGTGCAATGATGTGATTAATACCAGTCCTACAGTGTTGATTTTCTCTGTTGTTGCTATTAGACTAGTGAAGTCTTGAAGTGAATTGGTCTAGATTTAAGAGCTGGTCTTCCCTGTCAGCTCTGTTGAAAATTTCTTTTTTTCAATGCTGAAGTCTTCTAGCGCTGCAGTAGCGATTACTTCTTTCAAGCAACTGAAATACCTTCTATCTGCAATTTATTAAATTAAGCATTTGTTGTAACCCTGATTTACTGTAGTGGGTTTCAGTTGTGTTTCTGAAGTTGCTGTTATGAAATAAATTAACAGTGCTATTTTTAGTGGCAGAAATGAATTCTGTTTCAGAAGACCAGTGTAATGACTCAATGTTAATATAGCAAATGACCCATCTGCTTTAAAGTAACTGCCAAAATCACGTGTGACAATAAAAATTTAAGACTAGTCTAGTGCTCATACATTCTTTCCAATAATTTGCTGTGATTTGTTTTCCCCAAATACGATTTTTTTCACTTAGTGACACATTGATTGAGGTTCTGGTTGGCATTTCCAACTTTCCAAAATATTCCTCACTAGAGTTCTTCTTTCCATTCATTTTGATACCTTTCTTTCTTTCAGCATTTTTTCTTCTGCTGAAAGCATTATTTTAGTGTGCTTCTGCAGTATTTTTTTAATATATACACTATTGTATATTAATTTTATAAAATATTTGCATATTATAATTGCTGCTTAAGGATTACTCAAGCTCAGTGTCTTAATTTCAGATCTGCAGGTCAGTGAAGGGGGGAAGAAGTGATGGTGGGGTACTTTTTCTGAGGGGGGGAAACAATGAATTTTTTCAGTTATGTTACCTTTGGTTTTACTCCCAGCCTTTGTTGAGGGTCATATGTCAGTTCTGCTTGTCAGGATTAAGTGGGCTTTTCTCTGATTAGTCTTTAGCACACAAAATAGACTGTTGAACGCTGATACAGAAAAGACAGCTTGGGCAGTGTCTGAACATCTGCTGATTACTATTTTTTTAATTTTATTTTTATTAAACCAGGTGTTAGAACCTCAAAATGTTGATCCGTCTATGGTTCAGATGACCTTTCTAGATGATGTTGTTCACTCTTTGTTGAAAGGTGAAAATATTGGCATCACTTCACGCCGACGGTCTCGTTCCAACCAGAACAGCAACACAGTCCACGTAGATACATTTATCTTTTTACCTAAGTATTTTTGTGTATTGCAAATACTAAAAATACATGTTAAAAGTTGCTAATTAAAATTGCATTAAGTCCATTAATCACAGAATTATTTTTAGGGTCATTATACACGTGCACAAGCAAATAGTCCCAGACCAGCAATGAATTCCCAAACTGCAGCACCAAAACAGAATTCTCACCAGCACCAACAACAGAGGAATACTCGGCCAAATAAGAGGAAAGGCTCCGATAGCAGCATGCCTGATGAAGAGAAGATGAAAGAAGATAGATATGATTATATAGGTCGAGGAGGTAAACTCAGTTATTGGAAAGGGAGGGAGAGCTTCTTAAAACCATATTAAACTGAAACTGTGATAGACATGTTTTTATCTTTTACAGAAAACCCCAAAACCAAAAATAAACACTTCCTTAGTAAAAGAAGAAAACCTGAAGAGGATGAAAAAAAACTAAATATGAAGAGGCTGAGGACAGACAATATCTCAGATTACTCTGAGAGCAGTGACTCAGAAATTTCAAATAAAAGATTAACAGATTCGTCCTCAGAGCAAAATTCAGAAAATGAGTTAAAAAGCAAGAGCTCTTCAAAGATAAATGGAGAGGAAGGAAAATCCCAGACTATTGAGGGTGTAGAACAGACGCTAATGGATAGGCAGTCTCCATGGGATGAAGTACAAGAGGATAAAAACCATGAAGAGACAGAAAGGCTGAAGTCATCCGTCTTAGATCATCAAGAAAAATCTTCACTCCATGTAGTAGAGCAGCCAACACCTTATGAGCAGAATGCCAGGGATCCACATGTTCAGGAGTGCAGTGCTGAAA
The DNA here is from genome assembly GCA_032466535.1 of Forpus xanthops. NCBI lineage: Eukaryota > Metazoa > Chordata > Aves > Psittaciformes > Psittacidae > Forpus > Forpus xanthops. The sequence goes on along the minus strand of JASSUY010030983.1, from coordinate 86,182 downwards.
AACATCACACAGCAGAATTCAAGAATGAGCAGTTCCTACCCAGGACTCCGACTCCAAAATCTGTTGTTGATGTTACTAATAAAAACAGCTCTGAAAAGGAGAACCAGGATGATGCTGCAAGTACCTTTGGTGTGCAAACAGTTCAGAAAACAGAATCTCACAGCAGTGATTTAAAACAGCAGTTTGCAAATGCAAATTTCCTTGAAGCAAGAAAACAGGAAGTTGATCAAAGTTGGGCTAACAGTGTTGTTAAAACGGATTTGATACAACCTGGGGTTGTAAAAACATTGTCAGTAAACGAACACTTAAATCCTGAAAAAGAAAAAGCGCAATATGGCTCGTTTATGTCTTCGTTAAATGTAGCTTCTGTAGCAGAAGAGAGTAAACTGCATAAGCAAAATCCACTCCCTGATTCTGTGAAGTCAAAACCTAGTGCTTCAGTTGATCATCCTAAAACAAAGTCACCTGATGTTAAGCCTAAATTCACCCAGTCTTCTGATACTGTGAAGCCTAAGGTTAGTTCCCAAAACAGCCATGCTACTGGATTAACACGGTCAGCCAATAAAACTGATCATGATTTGCCTAGGTCTAGTTTTCATCCAGTTCCAGCTAGAGTTAGTACTCTAGAAGCTACTAAAAGTCCTCTTATCATTGACAAGAATGAACATTTCACAGTGTACAGGGACCCCACTCTGATTGGACAAGAAACAGGAACTAATCACATTTCACCTTATTTGCATCAGCATAATTATCCTCTGCATTCCTCATCCCACCGAACCTGTTTAAATCCAAATGCTCATCATCCTGCATTAACTGGTTCATCCCATCTGCTACCTGGGTCTTCAGCTCAGGCTCCCTTGTCCGCTATTAACACTCACCCCCTTAGTACTGCATCTCACCATTCTGTTCATCACCCTCATCTACTTCCTGCAGTGTTACCTGGAGTGCCTGCTGCCTCCTTGCTGGGTGGCCATCCACGACTAGACACTGCTCATGCTAGCAGCTTAAGCCATTTGGCATTAGCACACCAGCAGCAGCAACAGATGTTACAACACCAGTCTCCACATCTTCTTGGACAAGCTCATCCTTCTGCTTCCTATAATCAGCTAGGGCTTTATCCAATTATTTGGCAGTATCCAAATGGAACACATGCTTACTCAGGACTTGGTCTGCCCTCCTCCAAATGGGTCCACCCAGAAACTCCTGTTAACGCAGAGGCTTCCTTGAGAAGGGTAAGTTGAGCTCATTTCTTAATGACATAATTTGCTGGGGCTGATGTCTCCCTACAGTGGTTTTCTAGGTACAGCTTCGGTACTTTGTGTCACACTGAGTGCACGGTGATGGTGAGTTTTTTAAGTAGGCAGAGAATTAGAAATGGAAATCCACTAGTAACTACTGTCTCACAGTGGACGTGAGACGTGAGTAGGGAGTTCTTCCAGAGATTAATTTCCTAAGTGTTTTAAAGAAAAACAAAGTATTTGGGTTTAGTTTATGACCAGGGGAGGTCAGCCAGCTGGTTTGAGACCTCAAGTCCACAGGGTAAATATTTGCTATGTCAAACTATGAAAGTCATTGTGTAAGTTAAATACTAGGAGGGGTAGAACACTCATCTTCATAGTGAGGTTTTGTGTATGCTCACTAAATAATGGAGAAAGGCTGAGATGGAAAAAGTACTAAATGCAGTGGGAAGTTCTGAAGAGAAATACTAGCATTCATAAATCTTTCTTGTACTGTTACACCCATTTCTCTTGTCTTTACACTTACCTGTGTACCCTGTCAGCATAATTTTTTCTCCTCTCCTGTTCTTGTTGACACACATCCTTACCTTCCCATCTGCTTTCTCCTCTTTTGTATTCAAGTCAGAGTGATTCCTCTGTCTCTATGCTGGGTATAACCACTTAAGCCTCAAAAGAAATGGCTTGTGTTTTTCAGCCTAGTGCCCGATGTGGCAGTAGAGTGGTGTTTGGCAGACAGACGTGGCCTTTACAGAAAAACTTTCCTAGCTCCTGGAGGTTTGGGATATGGTATCATCATTGCAGGCACCTTGACGAAACAGTGTTAAGATGAAGCATCTGTGGTCGCAGACAGAAACTTTGGAGGGCTTTACTGCCAGCTTCAACCAAACCTCCACTGAGCATGTGCATACTGATCTTCAGAGGCTTACAACTTGGCCTAATTTGGGCAGATTCTCACAGGACCACAAAAGGCATGTCACTGACAGTTGTCCTTCTGCCAGATTGTAAGCCTTTGTGTCAAAGCTTGAAGTTCCTGAATGGTTATAAAGATTCTTTCTTTTTCGTCATGGGGAAAGCTATTCTTCCCCAGCCTCATTCTTTAGAAAAGCCAAACCATTGTGGCTGAGTCTTTCCCAACAGTCAGTTTGAGTTGGCCTTGTAATATGAAGTCAGTTTGATCTAAAATGTGATAAAGTCAAATGCAGCAGGGAAGAAAAGCCTAAGAGAAAACTATAGGTGGATTTATCTTTTCATGCTGCTATCTGCTTTACCCCATGCTGAAGTCCATTTTAAAGAAGTTAGGATAGACTGTTTTCACTTCGGCTGCCTGAAGTATGCAGCCCTGCGTACTGAAGCACGTAGCTTTTTAATTATGTTGATATGTGGCAGTTGTCTTGTGGTGGCTTGTCTTCTGGCTTTTGCAGTGAAGGCCTTTTTTAAATATGTCTTAGAAACCCATAATGGGCATTTCCAAAGTTGGTTTGCATGGATGTCACAACTGCAGAAAGGGATATGTGCTTCAGCTGCAGCAGCAGTAGCAGCCGCCCTCCTTTCAGGGCTAAGCCATGCCTGTGTGCTGAAGGAAGCATGCCCCCAAGCCCACCTTTTCGTCCCATCCACAGGTGGCTGTGGCAGCTGCAGTCTTTGGGCTGGGCCATAGGTGGTTGCAAGTGGGGTCACAAGCTGTTTGGGCAGTGCTTGGAGCTGAAGCAGTTGTTCCCCAGCTCCTCTAGGGAGAAGGTGACTGGTGTTTTTTGCATAATACTTTAATACAGCTTACAGGCTGTTCGTGGGAACTCACCACAGCGTGGGAACTCCTGGCCTAGGAAGCATGTGCACTGAAACTGTCAGTGCAAACCCAGGCAGTTGCTTTGAATATTCAGAAGTACAGAAATCAGAACTTCAAAGTGGTAGCACCTGCATATCTATTCTGTGGTGTGTGCGTGTGTCATGAGAGCTCTTGGCTCCCCTCTGCTGAAGCAGCACTCAACTGGGAGTCATCAAGACTGGGGAGGAGAGGGGTAGACTTGTGGGGAGCAAAGGAGGGGAAGAAGTGCTGGGCAGTGCCAGGAGTTAGAGGTGGAACAGCACTTTGTGGTGCATGAGAGCTTCACTCACTCGTGTCCCAGCCCCTTCTTGGCTTGTCCTTAGCATTTGAGCGCCACTCCACTCCAGGGTATCCTGCCTCTCCACTCTTCTGTGCATGTTTATTGTGAGCAGGTCTCAAGAGGGGAGAGGGAAAAAGGGGAAAGCTGTTGTTATCTTTTCTGCAGAGTTGTTACGCAAGTTTCTGAGCAGGTAGAGAAATAGAGACCTACCCAAGTTGTCAATTACAAAACAGTTTCATAAATTAAAACTATCACAGTGTGTGTAAAGGAGGAGGTCAGTATTGCCAACCTGTTGAATATTTAGGTACGCAGCAGAAAATAGTGTACTGTGTGTTTGCAGTGCTGCAAAGTATGACAGGCGTGTACATTTATGGTTTTAATAGTGTGCTACTACTGAAATTATGCCAAATAAACATGCCTGCAAAGTAAAGCAGGTTAATTAGGATTATTATACTTAAATCATCCAGGAAAGAGATGGTTCTGTCCCATATCACTGAGATTTGTTATAAAGCTGGAGGTGAAATTGTTTTCCAGAAATACTACAAAACCGTGTTTATCTTTTGAAAGAAGTACTTGCAATTCACTGAAGAGCTGATGGTCTGTTTGCTAGTAACTGAAGTCAAGTGCCATCCGACTACCATTGGTTTTCTAGTTTTGATGGGCTTGAAATGCTATTTGAGAATTAACTGTTTGTGCTGAATACTGAAACAGTTCTAGGAATACTTCTGTAATGTGTTAACTATTTTCTGTGTCACAAGTCCAGCAGAAGTATAGTCCATAGATGTTCCAGTTGATCAAAAAAGTGACTTAAAATGTTAAATTTTATTTATTGTGTATGATTTGATGCCTAAATACATTACTTCCCTGTGATCATTGGTAGGACTTAATACAGTAACTCTTGTGGTCCCATGATTATTTTGAAATCTGATTCTAGGGTTTTTTGTTTGGTTGGTGTTAACAGAGTTCTCCCAGCCCGTGGTTACACCAGCCCACCCCAGTGACCTCAGCTGACAGCCTTGGTTTACTGAGTCACATTCCTGTGCGACCGTCCAGTGCAGATCCCCTTCGTCCTCTCAAACTGACAGCGCATTCCAGCCCACCATTGTCCAAAAGTATCGTAGAGCATCACAAAGAGTAAGTTTGCTGTTCAGTTCTTTGTGAGAGGATACATTTCAGCATCTAATGTTGTCTTCTACCGGCCCCTTAGTTTATTTGTGGGTGACTGATAGCCTCTCAGTGTGCTGCAAAACAGACTGCCCTGTTGACTTAGAATGGTACTTGAGTTCAGGAGTCATCTGAAGACTTTAAAATTGTACCTAGTATAAGGAAAAGTTTATTTTGTGTTAATAGATAACTTTGTTCAGAGCATGGGAAGAAAATGTCTTCGTTTAGCACGTTGCACTGCATTCAGACTAACCTGTGTCTGCTTAACCTTTTTAAAACAGAGAGCTGGAGAGGAAAGCATTTATTGAACCATTACGTTCTGTTACAACTGCACCAGTAAAAACAGAGTTAGAGCAAAGCAGAACACAGGCAGCAAAGGAAAGCCATGTGCACAGGCATTTTGCAGATCCAATGTTGAACCAGCTGCCAAGGCCACCACAAGAGACTGGGGAGCGACTGAGCAAATACAAAGAAGAACACAGAAGGATACTACAAGAAAGTATTGAAGTTGCTCCTTTTACAGCTAAAATAAAAGCACTTGAGGGAGAGAGAGAAAACTACTCCAGGGTAACATCCTTGTCTTCAAGTCCCAAAAGCCATTCAGTAAAATACGACAAAGATACTGAACGCTCAGTGTCAGAACTATATAAAATGAAGCATTCGGTTCCACAGAGTTTGCCACAGAGTAACTATTTCACCACCTTGTCTAACAGTGTTGTAAATGAACCGCCAAGATCCTACCCATCAAAGGAAATTTCAAATACGTATGTTGATAAGCAAAGTAATTGTCCTTCAACAGCATCTAGTCCCCAGACCCTCCCCTCTTACATTTCTTCTCTTTCAAAACCCCCACCTTTAATTAAGCACCAACCAGAGACTGAAGGCTCTGCGAGCAAAATACCAGAGCAGCTTTCACAGTCAGTGCAGTCTCACTCTATAAATTCTTTTAGAAGTGACAGCAGGAGCCCTACTCAGTTGTCAGTCTCTTCTTCAAATACACTCCGGAGTATGCCTGCCTTGCATAGAGCCCCTGTGTTTCACCCACCTGTGCATCAGAATCTGGAGAAGAAGGAAAGCAGCTATAGCAGTCTTTCACCTCCAACCCTAACCCCTGTTCAACCCGTTAATGCTGGTGGTAGCAAAATACAGGAGTTGCAGAAACCACCAACTTTAGTACCTGAGCCTAAGGAAGCTCAGACTGTTTACAAGGGCACTTCTGAACAGAGTTTGTCAGAAATATGGAAGTCAAATAATGCCCCAAAGAATGAAAAAGTGGATTGGCATGTTGAAAGAATGAGTGGAAAGTCACAGTCCGCTACAGCATCTGTTATTGTACGTCCTCCTAGCGCGAAATATGAGAGCGTACCAGTAATGCAGTCTGCTCCCAAAGATCGAGTTAGTGAGAGATCTTCAGCTGTGACGAATCAAGCAGATTGCCTGAAAACAGCGGAAGCCAGGGAGACTGGAAGAATAATTCTGCCAAATATGAACTCAGACAGTGCTCGCACACAGTATGAAAAGAAATTTCCAGCTGTCTCGCAGGGCAGCGTTCCTCATGCTGTCACCCCTACCGCAACTATGATCTGCAGTACCAAAACGGATGTCACTGCTTCAGCAGCAACAACTACCAGTGTGTCAAGCTGGGGTAGTTCAGAAGTGACTTACTCATTATCGAATGCGGTTTTGGCCTGTGCACCGCTGGAGTGTACTGCCTCAAGAGCAGCAGGTCAGGCAGTGGCACAGACCCAGGAATGCAAGGTCAGCACTCCACCTCTGGTTACACCCGCTGCTGGCAAGACAAGCAGCGCTGCTCAACCCAGCTCAGGATTCTCCACCTCCACCGACTTTGTTCATTTGAAAAAGCACAAGGCAGCGTTGGCTGCAGCTCAGTTTAAAAGTAGTAACACCAGTGAGACTGAGTCCAACTCTGTGAAAAATCAGACATTTTCAACCTCTCTCTCCCTAGACAGCGCTATCGTCTGTAATACAATAAACAAAGCGAACTCTGTAGGCAGTGGGCAGACTTCCCAGACGAGTCAGCCAAACTACCACACTAAACTGAAAAAGGCTTGGCTAACAAGGCACTCTGAGGAAGATAAAAACACTAATAAAAAAGAGAATTCAGGGAACAGTGTTTCAGAAATTATTAAGCCATGTACTGTCAATTTAATAGCTTCTACATCAAATGATTTGCAAAATAACATAGATAGCAAAATCTTGGCAGACAAGTTTGCTAAGGAAGATAAGCACCCTAGGAGAAAAGCAAAACGAACTTACGAGTCTGGCTCTGAAAGCGGAGACTCCGATGAAAGTGAGAGCAAGTCAGAGCAAAGGACTAAACGGCAGCCCAAGCCAACTTACAAAAAGAAACAAAATGATTTGCAGAAAAAAAAAGGTGATACAGAGGAAGAAGTAAAACCGAATGGTGTTCTTAGCAGGAGCGCCAAAGAAAAAAGCAAGCTGAAGTTACAGAGCGGCAGTAACAGCAGTAAGTATATTAATCTGATTTGGAAGAGACATGCTAATGTGAGTCTAACAGTGTTAATCCTGGAGGGTTTGTCATACGTTGTAGCTGGGAAAAGACTTAAAAAGCATGCTTGTGTGAATGATTAAGTCCAGATTTATCTGTCTTGAGGCCATTTGTAATATCCTAGTTTAAGAAATTCAGCATTTTATATGTACGTGTTAACAGGCTGGTTCTTGGCCTACAGTGAAGCAGTAAACTGGTTTATGCTGTCCATCAGAATAGAACAGACTGGTGCATATATTTGTGCCACTGCCATTGAGATACATATATGTGGTGGTTTGCAGAGGTTTTTTTAAGATCTAAAGCATTATTTTTGGAGCAGTACTGGAGCAAAAGATTCTCTTATTGAACTTTAATACATCCTTTGATCAGGAAGCCAGAGGCAGTTCCTTGAGAGCCTGATGCCACTCTGTTACGATTTGTTAATTTAATGAAAGATTTGAAGGAGTGCCATTTCACACTCTTAACTAGTGTGTATTACATCATGTTAACATCCCTCTTGTTAAAGGAATAAACAAATGTAGGGAAATACATTCAATTTAAATGTAATACCATAGCATGTAGCAGATTGTAACTAGATTTGTCTGAAAAGAGAAACTGGTCTGCCAGTTTAAGAACTTAAATTATTTTTTTATCCCAATTTATTCTTCTCCAAGTACTATTCTCTTGCCTTTGTTCTCTTGAGAATGTCTACCATTAAATTACTTTTCACAAGAATTTTGAAGTACAAATAAGTGAAAAAAAGAGTACTGCTTCCTGTAATTGCATTCTCTGGCTTTTCACTGCTTAGTGTATAGTAACTTTTCTGGTATTTGAGAGTACTTGATCCCTAAGTTGTACTGGGTGCTGGAAGTGTTGCCGTCTGTCTGAGATATTCTGGCTTGGGTCCAGTGCTAATACTATTACTTTCCCTCCTCCCAGCTAAAGGGAAGATCAAGAAGAACGTGGCTATAAGGTCTTTCTCAGTTTCAGTTCTAAAAGTAAACTGAATACATACATGTGACATGTTAGGTCTTTGCCCTTTGCATTGTTGCAAAAGTTTTTTTGTGGGTGTATTGTAGAAGGGTTGCTTAACTAAGTTCAGGGAAGGCAATAACTTTATTTTGGCTAGCAGTACCTGGCTATAGAAGTGATATATGATAAAATGTTACGGAACTACTTCATGGAACTTAGGTTGGGAAATAGGTGGGAATGTTCCGAGTCACACAGCTTGTGTCTTGCACATTAACTGTTTGGGCCATGGCAGCAGAAAGCATATGCTTACCATCCTCTCGACACATTAACAAGACAGAGGGTCTTTCTGTCTCTCCTGCTTGACCCATTAAATATTTGAATATAGATACTCCTGTCAGTTCATCTTGGGGAAGCTTTGCTGTAATTTCTGAGAGCTGGTCAGAGATTTTCTTACTAAAAAGACTTTCCACAAAGATTTATACAAAACGTAGTCATCCTCTGGGAGCTTTCAGAAAAGAATGGGTCCTCACTGGATGGCTGCCTGGGCTCCCTGTAGGTGGCTGAAGATAACTGTGCTTCAGGATCCTGGAGCTTGATGGCAGTTTTGCAGTGTGGGTGGTACCTAGATACTGCCTGGGTTGAGAACTGCTTTGTCTTGATGCTGTTTCAGAAAGCCCTGGGAGCCTGTGTGTTAGCCAGAGTGCTCAGAGCTCCAGGCTGCAAGGCTCCCTCCTGCAAAAGTAAGGCATTTTACAGTCCTGCAAGCCCTGGGGATCTTCCAAGTTCCTGCCAACAGAGCTTGAAGTCTAGCAGCTTCCAGATGACATCCAGAGTCTTTGGTTCCAAGGCAGAAAACTTGGTTTTGGACTAGAAAACCTGCTCTTTGGCCTTATCTATTCTTAAGTTTTAATCCAGTTACAGTGACACTCCTTGGATGAGTTTGGACTGCATTTTGTAGGCCGTAAACTGAGGCATAGGCAGACTGTCATTTTGCAAAGTTTGCACAAGTCATCTCTGGTAAAATACAGATGTGGACCCAGGTACCAAGTCCAAAGTTAACACCCTGACCTCTCTGTCATTCTACATCAGATCCCTGTTTACAGGACATGACCTTTCAAGAGCAGTGGTAAATGAAATGACAGATACTTTGTCTACCTTCAGATAAAACTGTACCACTTGTAAAACTCATTAAAATGAAAATCTGATTAAAAACCAACAGAGTTCAGTTTCAAATTGTGTATGTGAAAACTGCAGATATTACTCAATAGATTCGCTGCTTGTGTTAACTCAGTGTCAGATCTGCTGACTTTCATATTGAAAATGGAATTGTACTGCTTAGCCTTGCAAAGCTAACAAACTTGACAGTAAACGGATTCTGTTCTTCCTTATGCTGGATACTTTACGTTAAGTTCAGATGAGGTACACGTTAAAATTGGGTGTTCATCTATAATCATACCTGTAACCCTCAGCAAAAATAAGTTTTGAAGAAGTGGGATTTTTTTTTTAAGCTTCCATTCATTAAATTGTTGCCTTTTGTGCATACGTCTTTACTTGAAACAGAATTCAAACATTTCTTGTCTTGGGGTGTTGTATTTCTTCATTTATTTTGTAAGAAGGAAATTCTGAAGATGGTTTTAGTGGAGTATGTGGTGAACAATACGGTAATGTAAGAGAAAATAATGTCCGAGGTATTTCTGGCAGCTCAGCAGGTAGTTAAATGTGCTCCTGCCTGTCTGAGTCTAATTGGTAGCTATGCTTTTGAACTTCGGTACTGACAAGCAGACAAATGGAAGTAAGAATGGAATATGTTATGCAGGTAACAAATGTACTTTCAGAAATGTTGAATACTGACTGAACTGACTGGGTTCTGCAAATAAGGGCTGCCAGTGTCTCATGTGAAACTCTCCTTACTTTTGCAGCTGGTATACCTCGCTCAGTGTTAAAAGACTGGCGCAAAGTAAAGAAGCTGAAGCAGACAGGAGAGTCCTTTTTGCAGGATGATTCTTGCTCTGAAATAGGACCAAATTTGCAAAAGTGCAGAGAATGTAGGTTAATAAGAAGTAAGAAAGGAGAAGAACCATCTCACTCACCAGTATTTTGTAGATTTTACTACTTTCGACGGTAAGTACTGCTATTTTCCTGATAATGCAGTGTTTTAACTGTTAAAAATAATACTGGCAAAGGACTTGCGTGCTTGAAAGCTCGTCTGATTTTTCTGGCTCAGTCAGTCAGTCTGATAAAAGGCACTGTCTAATTTAACAGTATTTACATCTGTATTTCTTCTTTTGTGGATTGACTTCATTGCAGTTTAAAGCTTTATATCAGACATCAGAACATCTGCCCAGTGTACCTTAGGCAAGCAGAAAATACAGCACATCATCATTACACAGGTGTCTGACATTTGAAGTGGGATTTTCAAAAGGCATGCTTCAGTTACTCTGGACAAGTTGTACAAGCACTGAGTTGCACTTACCTGTTACTGTTCTGATGCCAGTGTGTGATGGGAGTGCTGCTCAGGATTTTTTGGGGAGTTTTCTTGGGACAGAGGAGTTGTGACCTCCTTTTTTCAACATTAATGGCTAGTCAAGGAAAACTCGCAAGTCAGGAAGAAAATTTCCCAGGATGCAGCATCACGTACATGGTGTGTGCAGCACAGCTATCAAGACAGAACAAAACAGCTTTAATTTGCACATGGGCTGTGTTATCACTATATATCCATCTCATTTTGGACAGGCAGTTGTTCCCAAGACTGGGGCTAATATTTTATAGGGAAGTTTAGTTACAAGACTTGGTATGATACTCCAGGAATCATTTCAAGGTTGGACTCGGAATACCTTCTGTGTAAGAATATTTGCTTCCTAATGTGGCAGTATTGGGAGTTTTGGGTTTTTCAACCCTGTGTAAAGGAGAGAACATGAGTGATGAAAGTTTTGCCAATGTTTTAAAACACAGTTATGGAATTTAAAAATTTGAATGTTTTGACACTATTGTGGTAAATTTTATAGCAGTTTAATTATTTCTGTTGTATTTAGACAACAGGACTTGAATTGTAAACAAAAATTGCTCAGCAGTTGGAAGTTGTACCAGAAAAATTCTCATTTCTTCTTGTTCATTAAATATATAAGTATCATTTTTTGTACTTATTTCTGAATTCAGGACTATTTTACTGTCATGGCTGTAAAATTCCTTGACAATTATTATAATTGCATATGAATAATGAAGTATCCTGTATTATGCAAGATGGAATAATTTTCAGTGCTTAAAAGTAGGCTAAATATAACCAGGGTTAGTGGGAATGGTACCAGGTAGGATAAAGGAAAGCCTTCAGTTAAAGATCAGGAACTAGTGGATGCAAAAACCATTATCTTGTATAAGTGATTTATTCTGCTTAGGAAGACTTTAAGTGTTGAACTCCTGTTTTCTGAGCATGAGAACAGTAGGACAAAAGAGCTATTAAATATGAGTCAGGCAGAGTGATTGCTGTCACAGACAATCCAAAAATTAAAGGTGGGGAATAGCTAGAACCAAAATTTGGCAAAAAAAAAGAGAAATAAGGTAATTTTCCTGTCTGCAATTTTAAAGCAGTAGTAAATGTTAGAGAATTATAAGCAAACTGAATGCAAGATGTGCATAGGAAGTTAGTTCTAGTATTTATGCTTCTTTACTCTTAATTTTAAAACCATTTTTGGCACTAGGGTTTATTTTTAAATAAAAAAATATGACAGGATGCCAAAATGGTAAACTTAATTGTTGTAAGACATAAGCAGTAAGGTAATAACAAATAAACTGTAAGTCACAGAATGTAATGATGCATGCAGTTTAACTACCTATTTTGATTTTTAGGTTATCATTCAGTAAGAATGGAGTGGTTAGGATAGATGGTTTCTCCTCTCCTGATCAATATGATGATGAAGCACTGAGTTTATGGACACATGAAAACTATGAAGATGATGAACTGGACCTAGAAACTTCTAAATACATTCTAGATATTATAGGTGATAAATTTTGTCAGTTAGTAACATCTGAGAAAACAGCCATGTCCTGGGTGAAAAAAGACGGTAAGTCAGTCTCAAGTGCTCTTAAATGTTCTGCAGTTCTAGTCAGCTGTTTCCATTCATCGTTACCTACTGCTTCCTTTAGGGTAGTTCACTTCACTGGACTGTCACATGGGATTTTCCTAGGCTATTTTGTAAGAGGGTATGTTGGTAAGGGGCAGGGATCGTCCTCAGTGGGCCAGCCTATTTTCCCCTCCCTGTGCTGATGGCTGTGCTGGTCCAGGATTGGGGCCAGTCTGCTGTTGGGTTTGGAGCAGCCTTGGTTCCCAGCTTGGCCTCCAGCTCTCCAGCCAGAGCAGTGAGCTCCAAGCCAAGGCCCACAGTGAGCCAGGTACCGACTGCTGCCAACAGACAATGTGTTTCTGACGTGTCTCCTTCCCAAAACAAAGGAGAAAAATGTGACAGCATGGGTCCCACAGAACATGTGCTAATACCATCACCTCATCCTCGCCAAAGGTACAGTTAGTCTGTCCTTCTGGTCCATAGCAGATGGGCACAGGTTGGAAACAGGCTGATGGCTCCACTAATTCCAAGTAATAGGAGGAGGAGGTTGGGCAGAAAAGCAGAAGTAGTAACCAGGTCTCCAGGACAGATGCTCTCTCTGCTCTTGCTGACCTTTAACTGTCCAAGCTCACTAGTCTGGCTGCCCTTCAGATAAAGCATGTCCCATAGGCAGTCAGGTGAAAAACCCAGCTTTCCTCATTGTGTGGGGTAAAAGTATATATTAGAGAAGTTTGTCATACTTGCAGCCCACTCATGTTAAACAGGAGTATTTTTTCTGTATTACTTTAGTCTGTGCTATTTGGATGCTTTAATTTCATTACAGTGTATTGATAGCAGATTTGATAGAGATGTTGTGTAATGCAACTAAGGAGATAGATGCTTGATGGTCTGTTCATGGAAGATCACATTCCTCGCCCCTCACCCATTTGCATCTGAGGGGAAAATAACGAATGCTTAGTCTATAAGGACTATTCATACTGTGCTTTGCATTTAAATTTCAGTCGTTTTATTCTGCTTATTTTGTATTTCAGCCAAAATTGCATGGAAGAGAGCAGTGAGAGGAGTCCGTGAGATGTGCGATGCATGTGAAGCCACATTATTTAACATTCATTGGGTCTGCCAGAAATGTGGATTTGTGGTCTGCCTAGATTGTTACAAGGCAAAGGAAAGAAAAAGTTCTAGAGGTCAGTTCTTTATGAACTAGAGTATTGTATAGGCTGTTTATTCTCATTTGTTGTAGGGCTGCTGATCCACCGGTGTAACTGCCTTTCTGTTAAGTGTTAAATTACTGCTTGTGTGTTTTGGTTCTCTTTGCCTCTTTTTTTTGCGGGTCAACATAGAATCAGTCATTCAGAAAGCAGCTGCTGAGGAGGCTATTTTAGGTCTTTGCCTGCTTTTCAGCCTTTTTGTGTGGATTGTCTTGGATTGCTTGTGCCTTGCCCTTCAAGGTTAAATTGTGCTTTTCGGCTGTTAGTCTGTCTCTCCATTACACCTCCCTGCTTTATAGTAACTCACTGCTGTTAAGACTTGCCCTGATTTGAGTGGTTTTTTGGAGTCCTCCCTTCAGAAATACATGGTTTGTCATATTGGCTTAACAGCCTGCATTTTATTATAGAAAGAGAAAGATACTTCATATAGTATTTAAAATGAGTGTTAGTGGAGGCTTCATGGTCCAGCAGCCTACACACATACCCTGCTTATCCTGTGCTTAAATGTCTAGTTTAGACTGTAGTGAAGTATAAATAAAAAGGTTAACTTGCAGACCAATGACTTCTGAGTGACCCAGCCTGTTTCCAATTGAAAGGAGGAATGGCTTGGAGTCTTCATCTGGTCATTCAGCCATTGACTGTGACATTGGTGCTCAGGCTGCTTGTTGGAAAGGACTGCTTTCCCCTGTGTGGCAGGCATTGTGCCCTGGCGTAGTCCTACAGTCAGACACTGCGCCAGGAACCAATTCAAGTATAATGCTACTTTGAAAAGCATTTCTGTGCTTGTCATAGCAGCATAATGTCACAGATGTGAAATGTAAGTAAAATAAAGTTTAACATTTAGATGGCAAATCTTTGATAAGCTCATCCATTTTGTCCTTGGCTGACAGTGAAAGGCTTCCTACAGTGCAGCTATAGGGTGTTCCCAGAGACTTCCATCAAAGCCTGAAGCTTCTAGAGAGCTAATGTCGGTGTTTTCCAAAGCCAAGAACAGTTGTTAATGCTTTAGGGCTGGAGGCTGTTTCAGCAACTCTTATGTGGCTTAAATCTGTGAATGTGTGTATGTGTGCATCCATCTGACATGGCTTAGGATATGCGCAGAACATTATTTACCATAGTGGGAATGTGCAGTCAGAGGCTTTTTATAGTGTGCGTGTTAACCAGCCAGGAAAATTTTAGTAAAATGTCTTAAAAGCTTAAAAAAGCAGTATGCACAAGCAGGCTTCTTTTCAATTTTCTAATAAGGAAGTATTTCTCCTTACTGTTCATTGCATTACATGCAAAAGCAGAAGAATGATAGCTTCCCTCTCTGCGGCTTTATTTCTAATGATGCTGTAGGATTCATGTGAGCTATCTCTCTCTTTTGGCAGTCTCTTACAAAGTTCAGAACCACCCACCCATCTCTATATAATAGCACCTTACATTACACCGTTTTTCCTGGAACCAATAGTTGTTTTTGCAGTTGCTAAATGTAACAGAGGATACACTGGTTTTTCCCTGCTTCAGCAGGAATGTTAGAGGATTGAATATTTCATATTCAGATACTTAACAGTGATTTCTCTCATTACTACATGGATGATTGAATATGAATTCATTGTTATCTTCAGACAGTTCATGGCACCATCAAGTGGAATGCCATGTTATGGCATTTCAGTGATAATACATGTTAAGTATATATATGCTGGTTTGGGTTTTTATTTGATTTATGTTAGTGTAGTGACCAGTCATGTGTTTCAATGTTTTAAGAGTTCCAAAACCTACAGAATAGCTAACAAATCTAATGCATACCTGTAAAGAACATTTGGTACGTTGCTCATCTGTTGCAGTGGAAGAAAATAATGCTTTAAATGTGCTAAATGCTTCCGGTAGTGTACTTCTTAGTTCACATTGCTACAGCTGAGCAAACTAATAAAAAGGTTTGAAGAGTCTCTTAAAAACCAAGTGATTCAGTGGATAAGGGGACAAGACGGGGATTTAGAGAGAAATTGTATTTCTGTTTCTGCCCCAAAATCACATAGCAGATTGGTGACCAGTGGCTTGGCCAGACATCTTTTTCTGTCATTCTTCCTCTGTTTTATCTTTACATTCCATATTTTTCTGGTAGGGCCGTCTTCCTGAAACTTCATAGGAAGCCTCTCTTTCCTACTAGTTAGGCCCTCTCTGCTACCACAAGCAGTTTTTAACCAGTATATAGAGACTTGTGCTTTCCTAGTTGCTTTAATCTGATGTGAATCTGTGATGCAAATTCTCTCTCCTTTGTGCCACCATTAACACCAGGGCAGCTGCATGGTAGGCTAAATCGGAGAATTGATTCAGTTTAAAAGTTCATCTTTTTTGCTTCTTTAGCCCTCTGGTTGAAGACACATACTTTCAGTTGGAGCATGGATTGTGTCAAATTAAATGAACTACACAATAACAGCCTAATTGAGTCTCTTTCCTGTATTAGAATTCATAAAGGGAGTCTCAGTGCCTCAGTAGCAACTGTAAAGGTCTTCAGCTTATGTTAAATTGGCAATGCATTAAACGTAATGTATGGAATATACTTTGAAACTGAGGTTATTCACAAGGATCTGTGTTACAGATGTGGCTATTTCAGATTTCAGTGTTGTTAAAACTGTTCTTGTGAAAAGTAGCTGTTATATGCAAGGTATAAGGACAGATGATTTACAGTATGTAGAGAAATCTGTTTCTAACAAGTGTTAGTGCTGTCCTGTGTAACACTAAAGTAAAACAACTGGCAATGCTATTTTGCAGATAAGGAGTTATATGCCTGGATGAAGTGTGTGAAGGGACAGCCTCATGATCACAAACACCTGATGCCAACACAGATTATTCCAGGCTCTGGTAAGACCACCAGCAAACCAGAAGGGTGTGGTTTTTCACAGGCCTTTTGTGTGAAGAAAGGCCAGAGTTGTTTCTTGAAACTTCTCATTTGCCATTTAAAAACCTGCAAATTCTTTCAAATCATTACAGGAAGGCAAGTGTCTGAGCATTTACCAGCAAGGGGCACTGATTGTGAAAAGAGAAAAGGAGAGTGCTGACATATACCTGAAGGAATTTTTGGAAATAGGCAGTGAAGAAATTCAGGGTGTTTGTTGGGCTATTTTGTACCTTTTCAGAGCAGAAGAAAACACCAAGAATGCACTTAATAAGTCAGACCTTGGCTGTTAAATGAAAATGTTAAAATTGTATTGCCAAGGAGCATCATGTGGCAACAGATTTTTTTTGGGATCTGCTTTTCACTGTTTTCTGTCCCGCTCTCCCGCCCACCAAAAGAGAAAGATTCGTGTGTGGTTTTTGTTGGACATCTGATTGAACATCTTAAAACAAAATGCAGTGAAGCAGCTTATGATAAATGAGAAACTAAGAAAAAAAAAAACTAAATGCAGCTAAATTCAGAATTTTTCTTACAGCCAAGTAAGTTTTATGAAGAGCTGCAGGTAGGTGTAGTCGTTGTTAGTGCAGCTTCACTTGTGATCTGTGGCAGCATTGATGCAGAGAATAGAAAATCAGATGTGCCCTTAAACTTAAGTAAATTCCCAAGCTTTTTAAGCTGGAAATACAGACCCAGTCTTTTTTTTTTTTTTTAAATGGGTTTCTGCATGTTAGTTCAGGAAGAAATGAAAGTTGGTTAGATTCCATAATAAATTCAGATTGTGACATTCCCCAGAGCAGGTTCCAGACTGAAACTGTTTGAAATTGTGAAGTGAACATACCTGGAAACAGCACAGGGAAGACTGCCTGCATAACCTTAGTTTTTCTTCTGCGTATACTCATTACCAAACAGCCTTAAATTGCATAATCACTAATTTCTTTGTCAAGACATGGCTCACTTCAGTCAGTAGTTTGACGGTTTCATTAAATGAAACAATGATGCACCCATTGAACAATGAGGAGTAAATAATGAATGACTGACTTGTTTGGTGTACACCATGGAATAGGAATGCAGTGAGGATTAGATTATTCAGAGGAGTGATATGCAGTTATTTAATGAAAGACCTTGTCTCTTTCTCTACAAGCTTTAAGGTAAACTGGACAGTCCTTTTATAATGTTTTTTAGTGTTAAATTTAGCAATTCTAAAAGTTCGTATTTTAAAAAGATTTAGAGATGGTATTTTGGCATCGTGGTATGTGTACTGTAAAGAGGGTGACAAAATGACTGATAGCTGCTGCTGATTTTCTTCATGTCTTCTAGTTTTGACTGATCTTTTGGATGCTATGCACAATATTAGAGAAAAATTTGAAATCAAATCCCATTGTCAGTGTACTAGCAAGCAGAGCACACAAGCTGGCAAGCTTCCCGCGATGAATGGCGTGTCTCAGGTGAGTCTAAAATATGTGTATGCATTGCAGTTTATTCAGGTGTTCTGATTCTTGTGGATTTTTGGTTTTGAGTGATAGAAATTGTATTTTAATTTGCATATATGATGGTTAAATACTAGCACCTTGTCTTTGAAATACGTTAAGGGAAAGTTACATATTTAAAAACAAATTTGTTCCTTACAGGTTTTGCAGAATGTCCTTAACCACAGTAATAAAATTTCTCTGTGCATGCCTGAGTCTCAACAGCAGAATCCTCCTCAAAAGTCCGAGACAAATGGTAATACAAGTCCAAGGAGTGATGTAAGCACAGACAGCAAGTTAACACCACCTGAATCACAGTCACCACTGCATTGGTTAGCTGATCTTGCAGAGCAGAAAGCTAGAGAAGAAAAGAAAGGTACACGTTTGAAACTCTCATGTCATATATGACTTTAGGGGCACCAGTGATAGATAATTGAATTAGGAAAAATTCACAGCTTTCTAGTCAACAAAAGAAGATATGATATTCTTTTCCCCCGTAATTTTAATCTTGAAACTGCAATGCCTTCTCCTGGTTTCATCAGTCTTCTTACCAGAAGAATCACTATTGGAATGCATGTGTGATGTTGACAGTATTTCCAGCTACAGCATTTCTCATTTGTGACATACTCAGCTGCATGTCTGAAATGCTGAGGGTGGTCTTTTCAGGGTCACACTGTTTTACTAAATTTTGAAGGATCTAGTACATCCTCTGGTGTGTTATCAGGTGAATGAAGTTCTAGTGCTACAGAATATTACCACCACCACTGTAATATACAGGATACTTACTGGTGGTGTTCCTGTGTTTGCATGGTGATACAACAGTCTAAACTTCAAATGATAATTTTTGTTTTAGAGAACAAAGAATGTCCTGGAAAGCATTCAAAGGAAGAGAAAGACCAGGATAATTTGGAGTCACAAAACTGTAAAAGCTCTCCTCCTGCATCCCAGAACAATGAACAAGGCTCAACGTTACGAGATTTATTAACTACAACAGCAGGCAAACTGCGTCTAGGTTCTACAGATGCTGGTATTGCTTTTGCTCCAGTTTACTCGACAGGAACAGCAGTAAGTGTTGACAAGATGCATGGGATTTGTATCAGAATTTGCAAGTCTCTATCATTTATTTTGGTACATTGTAGTTAAAATAGCCTGATAGCTGTATTGCTTTAAAAGCTCATTTATAATTAAAACGTTGTATGTGTGTGCACACACACTTATATTAATATTTGTATTTTTTATATATAGTGATAATGGATTCATATATCCATGAAGTTAGGTAAAGCCTTAACCTGAAAAGTAAAGGAAGATTCCTATATATTGAGCTTTGTAGTAACTGTATATTTTTAACTTTTTCTATGTAAGAATGCTTGCAGTTTTCTAAAAAGGAAGTAGATAACTGCAGGCTTCTAATTGGTAATGAAATGTTGTCATTCTACTGCCAAAAGAACTGCATTAACTTTATTTGGTTTTGCATTGCTTAATCATACATTTGTTTGCTATGATAGAGTGGCAAGAGTGGAAGGACTATGCCAAACATTCTTGATGACATAATTGCTTCAGTAGTAGAAAACAAGATTCCACCAAATAGAGCACCAAAGATAAATGTAAAATCTGAAATAAAAGATGAGCCAAAGGATGATAAAAAATGCATTCAGGATGACTGCAGTAAACGGTACAGTGACATTCAGTATTCGTGGATCTGTGATAAGCATGTTTTGTGGCTCAGAGACCATAAAAATAGCAACAACTGGAAGCTCTTCAAAGAGTGCTGGAAACAAGGAAGGGTAAGTATTGAGTCATCTTGTCTATGGAGTGACATCAGTATAAACTCTGGGAAAGCTGTGTTTAAAGGACAAAATTGCCTAACTCTGTGTTTGAAAATGTATTGTTAGCACTGGGCGAAGGCTTGTCAGGTGTAGCCTATATGTGGACCTTGTGTACTTTAAACTTCACTTAGCTGCTAATAATGAATAAGAAATTATGGTTATGGAGATTAAAAATGCAAAAATACATGTGTATGACATAATGGGCATGGTTGCTTTTGGAGGATGTGTTAACAGCTCAGCAGGGCCGAGGTCTTCAGCATGTGTTTCAGCTGTATTTATATTTCAGGTTAGTTGAAGGATAAGTATTGATTTTTAAATTTTATTTTAATTTTACAGCCTGTTCTAGTGTCCGGTATGCATAAGAAAATGAACTTCAGCCTGTGGAAAGCTGAGTCCATTAGTCTAGATTTTGGAAACCAGCAAGCTGATATCTTGAATTGCAAAGACAGTATTATTTCAAACACCAATGTCAAGGAGTTCTGGGATGGTTTTGAAGATGTTTCAAGTACGTTACTTTAAATGTATTATTCCATTGATACTGAACACTGTGTTAGCAACAGTTAAAAACATCCTTTTGGGATCTGGACGCTTTGAAGAAACTTTAAAAAAGTTGTAAAGAAGATTTGAAGAGAAATTTCTAGGTAATCTGTATCCAGAGAACATGATGGAAACTTCAGTTTTGTTCTTTGCTGAAGTGGAAGATGGATTAACATACTAGTGAGGTCCGACTAAAATGTCATTGTTCCTTGAGTAGTTGAGTTTGTTTTGTATCATTCTCAAGTCTCAGAATTAATTATCTAACATTTTATGGAGAGCTTCATAAACAGGTTCATAATTCTGTTACATATTTTAAAGTGAAACACCTACAAGTGTATTAGTTTTGAGTAATTTCTGTTACTTGCAGAACGGCAGAAAATAAAAAATGGGGAGACAGCTCTACTAAAACTGAAAGATTGGCCTTCTGGTGAAGACTTCAAGGCTATGATGCCAGCAAGGTATTTGAGTTTAATATTAGATACCCTTAAATCAGTCTCCATGTTGTTTTTTCTTTTCTATGTAATGACACAAATTCAGTTACTTTTATCTTTCTTTTCTCCTCCAGATATGAGGACTTACTAAAAAGTTTACCCTTGCCTGAATATTGTAGTCCAGAAGGAAAACTAAACCTGGCTTCTCATCTGCCAGGATTTTTTGTCCGTCCAGATTTGGGACCCAGGCTATGCAGTGCATATGGTGAGTATGCCCTGGAATTGTAGCAGTTACCTCTTCCCTGAAAAGTGCAGAATATCATATGTTACTGTGCTTGATAGAAAGCTGACCTTACTTGGAAGTAATAGTTCACTGACTGTAGGAGAAACACTTGAGTGACTTGCATATTAACTGTACATGCATCTCCGCATGAGAGTTTTATTTGTTTTTGTCTTTCTTTCTGTCTTGTGCTGTTACTGTCTTCTGAAGCATATGAATTGTTAGCTACTTTTACACAAGACAGGTCCTATCTTTAATAATGCTGTATGGCTAAATACTTCCTGAAGTGCTACTGTACTCATAATTCTGGTCACACATAAATCTCAGTGTATTTTTCATAATTTGCATTTGTATTGTGTGCCATACACTTAGAAACCTGCTTAGAAAAGATTGTTTCTCTCAGACTTTTTCCAGCTGCTCCTTCTTTTCCAGACACGTTTGTTCAGTTCTATTTCACAAATTGTTGCAATAGGACGATAAATTAGTTGTAATTTGTGATGTGATGGATTTGATTTAAAAAGTTCTTCAGATGTCCTTTAAATAAACTTATTAACAATAATGATCAAGTCATGGGTCTGAAGAACTGACTCATTGGTGACACTTTCATATAATACTGCTGCAAGACAAGGTTCTGGAATGTCCTTTTGACTTAAGCATGTATGTTTTCACTTCTTAGAACTGAAATTAATTTTCCTCTTTGCTGAGGGATTTCTTCTGATGAAGAACTCTGATTACAGCCAGGCACAAAAGTGACAAATTTGAATTTATTTTGATAACTGTGTTTATTCACTGTTCTTATATTCTGCCCCAAACAACTTGAAAGGCTGAGAAGGAACGCAGTCATCAGGGAATGTCATTGGCTGTTCTGCTGAAATGTGCTTTGTTCTGACACAACTGCTATTTAGGGACAGTTAACCTGGGCTAAGAGATATCTCAAGGTCTCTGCTAAAAATAGCAAGTAAAACAGAAGCATGTTTATATATTTTAGTATTTTCCCATAAAATCCTGCCTGTACATAAGATGTTTTTCCGTGATGTTTAGTGTACTTTCGGAAATCTTTTCTCAGTTGCTGTTGCATATTTCTATTTGAAGGTGAATACACAATATAACAGATCTTAATTTTACCCTGTTACATAGGTGTGGCTGCTACTAAAGACCATGATATAGGAACCACAAATCTGCATATTGAAGTTTCTGATGTCGTGAACATCCTTGTTTATGTTGGCATAGCAAAAGGAAATGGAGTACTTTCCAAGTCAGGTAATCACACACTTTGTAAGAGATGTAGGTGGACTGAATGATCTGCCACTTTTAAAATGGATGCTGTTCTTCTGAAGTAGATAAAAGATATATCTGTAAGTACTTGCTTAAACCTGGAAGTTAACTTTCTTTCAAGAATTTGCACGCACACATTAATTCTTCATAAAATACGCGGCAGTTCATGAATTATGATATGGCATTTCAAACTCCTTTCCCTTTTTTTTTTTTGCCATTACCTATAATTGATGTACCATTCCTGTGCTAGTACTGGCAGAGCTAATGAAAGTGCAAGATGAAGAATTTTCTCTGGAAGCTGTGGTAGTTCTAACAGTTATGTCAGGATGATGTATTTGCCAGAGCTTGTGTTTATTCTGCTCCTTCTGGATGCACTATTGTTTGCTTTATTGGATTTGGACTGTAATGTAATTTTTCAGCACCAGAGAGCTGAAATTGGTATATGATGCTTGTCTGTATGAGGTTTATTGCTTATGTGAAACAGTCTTTAAATCACTGATGTAGTTTTGTTTCTCTCCCCTTATTCTTTCATCCTCTTATTCCATAATCAGCAAATGCAGATTTTGGGTGTGACTAATGCAGCTGCAGTAAGGTTTGCTGTCTTTAGTTTGCTTTGGTTTCAGTTGTGTGTGCACTGAGTTAATCGCAGCCAAACTTGAGCGTACTCTGGGAGCTCTAACTTATTTACTATCTGCTGCAGAGTGGCATGCAAAATGCTGCTTTTGCTGACTGTAGGAAAATGCTGGTTTCATCTGTAATTTTTTGGTGCCAGCCCTGCCTGTTTATTTCAGGTGGGGAAAATGTGTTCTATCAAATTCAAAAGATGTAAAAAAGTTACCTTAGAAATATTTCTTTTAACTTTTTGGTATTCGTGTTCTGTACAAACACCAAACAGGTAACCTGGGGGCTTCTGTTGTATTCAGCAAACTTTGATCTGCTCAATCTCACATAAGAAATTTGAAAAGAAGGTGTTTAGTTGAAGTTTTTGCTTTGCCTCCCTTAAACCAAACATTTTTGTTGAATCTTAGGAGTTTTGAAGAAGTTGGAAGAGGAAGATTTGGATGACCTTTTAAGGAAGCGGTTGAAAGATTCAAGTGAATTACCTGGTGCTTTATGGCACATTTATGCTGGCAAAGATGCTGACAAGATAAGGGAGTTCCTGCAAAAGGTTAGATTCATAATATGTATTTTCTAAGTATAATCCAAGTAACTGGTAAGTCAAAGAGGACTGGCAAAAACTACAAACCCCCGTGCTTAGAGAAAAGAGGAAAGGAAGCAAAATGTTTTCTAACACTTAAATTATAATCGACCTGCCACATCATCAACAGATAAATGGTATAACATGGTTACATATTCACTTCTCAAGAGTTAGAGATAGCCTGCAAACTCTGGAGGCTCAGGAGATCAAAGAACATGCCTTGGCTCTTTGCGAAGATGGAAATGGTGGTGCATAATGTACCCAAGGGTAGCAGACTTGTTCAGCATTAGCTACATTGCAGATCTTCCTTTGGCAGCCTTCCTCAGAGCCACAGTAGAACCTCTCGGGTCATTACCATGTAGAATGAATATCCATTGATGGCATTAAATTTAGAGATACCATCATAGAAGCTGTTGTCTGTGCCCTGTCTTCAGCATGCTGTCATATTCTAGAAGGCAGTCCTGATGGGCGAGAGAAATACCAAAATATCACTGAAGTGGCTGCACAAGGAAAAGAAGTCTTCACTGTCTTCTGCTGTGGGAAAAAAAATCAGATGCATTTTAATGAGCTAGACCAAAGGGGTCCATAAACAAGCCAGAGGCCAAAGGTCTCTGCTGTGAGCAGGAAGAGCCCGAGAAATTTAGCACTAAAAATTCTCTTGGACAATGAGGCACTGTTTCAGTCCCAGGGCAGCTGTCCTCTGGTGACTCAAACGTTTGCTCTTTGGCAAGCTGAACTGTTG
The DNA here is from genome assembly GCA_032466535.1 of Forpus xanthops. NCBI lineage: Eukaryota > Metazoa > Chordata > Aves > Psittaciformes > Psittacidae > Forpus > Forpus xanthops. The sequence goes on along the minus strand of JASSUY010030983.1, from coordinate 62,295 downwards.
GGAAAATTGAGCATTAGTAAATAAAATAAAGCTAATTCCAGGAGATGATGAAATACACAGCAAGGCTTTCTATTCATTCACAAAGTATATGCTCATAAAGTAGATGGTGGCTCTTATTTTTTTTTTCCTTTGGAAAAGAGAGTTGTGAACAAAATCACAATGCAAAGGAATAGGTGGGCAGATGAGTATTATTTTGAGTTCCTTCTTTCAGAGCAGTTAAGGGATACTGTGTGTGGAACTCTTGAGAGCAGCAGTGTCAAAGCTGAAGCACCTAAGATGCTATGTAATACAAAGTTTGTCATTTGCTGCCACTGCCTTGTATTTGTGGTGTGGTATTTTTGAAACAGTGAATTGGAGATTAGTTGATGACTAGACCTTTGGACCACTTCACCTGCTGATAAGAGAAAATCTCAGTGTCTTATTAGTACAGAAGAAAGGTGATAACACAAGAACAGTTTCAAGCTCTGCATCATATTAAGAATATTTATATAAATATGAACAAAAACATAAGATAATTGGCCCCTGAGTCATGACAGGTGGATTAGTGATCTCTTTCTTATCTTTAGTCTCTATGATTGGCAATTAGCAATAGATTAAGGATGATAATTGTTCCTCTGTGGTTAACTTGATGACAAATGCAGTTAAGTCTACTGCTGTCAGCAAGTATTACTTTTTTATATCCATTATTTTTTTATGGGTTCCTTGATGGAATAGTAGGAAGATAGCTTCTTGTCACAGAGTGCTTGAGATTGGAAGGGGACCTCCTGAAGTCCTTTAGTCCATCCCCTTTCTCAGTGTTGCCCAGCACCATGTGACCCTTAGTTCTATCTGCTGGGGCTTTTTTTTTTCCTGTGTTGGTGTCAAAACTGAAGGTTGTGAGCTTGTATTGGCAGCGTAGGAGCTCTTGAGGTCAGATTTTATTTTCGTTATGAAAGAAGTCACACAAGGCATGTTGCATATTAATAGATTGTTGTGCTGTGTTCTTCAAAGTTGTACATTTTGGAATGGGAGTCTTGTACATGTCTTCAGCACAGTGGGACTTCCCAGTTCCTTTTGAGGGTCCTGTGAATCCCTAACTACTTATTTGGGTATTGGGAACACAGTAGTGTTAAGTTAGGTATGCTTACAATTCATCAGCAAAAAGTTCAGCTTCTTTTGAAAGTGATTTGGGATCTTTTCTCTCTTTTCAGATAGCAAAAGAGCAAGGTCTAGACCTTTTACCAGAGCATGATCCAATACGTGACCAGAGTTGGTATGTGAACAAAAAACTTCGCCAAAGACTTCTTGAAGAATACGGAGTGAAAACTTGTACGGTTATTCAGTTTCTTGGTGATGCTATTATTCTACCAGCAGGAGCACTGCATCAGGTAATGTACATATGTTTAAAGACGCATGATTAAATAACCATAAATACAATAAAGAACTTTTTTCAAGGACATAACTATGCCTGTACTGAAATTAGACTTTGTTTTCTTACAGGTTAGTGTGTAAGTATATCTGCTTGCATAGATGACCAGCCAGTACTAACATAGAGCAACTTGAGCCCTTGAAATTTTATTGTTCCTTTTTTCCTTTAAAATGAAAAATGGGCACACTATTACTCACCACCTTTTTCCGCATTTCATTAGCAGATTTCTAAATAAACTGGTGTAGTTATGTTATGGCAAAGTGATGTTAATACTTTTTTTTAATTCTAAACTGAAAGTTAACCTAAACTCAGGGGAAGCAGGGAGAGCAGCCCGAGCAGATAAAAATACCTGGGTGTCGCATGTCACTGTTTCTGTCTTCATCCGTATGATAATTGTAGAAACAGTTTGGGTGTAACAAGATGTTTCTGTAACGGGATTTGGAGGCTGTTTTCCCCACACCACATTAAGTTACTTTTTACACAAAAGATACATCAGTCACTAGGAGTCATCACTGACCCTTCAGCAGCTTTTCTCACAATTAGAAGGTGTGATGCCACCTTTGCAGAAGCCCAGAGGGTTTAATTCTTAGTTATGTAAGAAGTAGTATTGCCAGTAGGGCAATTGTCAAGAAACTCTGTGAATATGTGGCAAGCTTCATCCTCTCCTAGCACATAGGTTTTGTTTACTTCATTTTGTTTGGTATTTGTTTTTTTTTTTAATTTATTTTTTACTTGTAGTTGCAAACTGCTTGGTGAAAAGAGGAAGACAATATGATTGTTCAGATATGATTTTAGAGTAGTTCTAGATTTACTTCTTTCTTCACTCCATGAACCTTTCCCTGTTTCAACAGGAAGTAGAACCTGCTTTCTTGCTGTCTTACCAGCTGTCAAGAACCACTAATTATGTAGCTGACTATCAAGGAATGAGGAGCATCCCCACCCTGTAGTAGGAGTTGTAAACCGTCTTGCTGTTAAAAGATATATCATTGATCTCCTCCTGGGTTCAAGGAAGGCCGGGCCTTTCTGAAGAAGATGCTGTTTGGTTTATAATCTGCAGATAAGCTTCCATCCGCTGCCTTTTCTGGGCAGAGAGGAAGCAATGGCTTACCATGTCACCATAACCAGAGCAGCAGGGTTGTAATAATGACAGGTGTTATGTCCCTCACTGTCTGCTGGCTATGTCAGTTGCTGGGGCATTGAAAGCAACAGATACCTTAGAAGACTAGACTACCTTGTCATTGCAGTGAGTGTTTAGATGGTTTCACATGGTCATATGATAACCTTGGGTGGCCTGTTTAGTGTTGTTTTCTGGCAAAAGAAATAAAAAAAAAAAAATCAAAAAACACCCAGAACAATCCAGGTGACCGGACCTTGGCTTTTTGTAGATTGCCTTTCCCTGTACCTTGTCTCCAGGGCCTGACATGACTTCACGAAGAACATCTGGCATTGGTGTTATTCTTGGCTCATTTTAGGCTAAATCAGTGAGGACACCCAGAGTCATGTGTTGCATCCTCCAGCAGCCTTACTTTGTTCTCTTGAAACACAGGAGATATCCCAGATACAGGAGTGAAAAAGGAGCCCACAGAAAATGACAAACATACTGGGGAATTTGGTTTGTGTAGCATGTAGCATATAAAGGTATAAAGAAGGTAAAACATGAAGCAGGAAGACTGTTCCAGGCTTCCCTGCAGTTCATAGGTTTAAGGACCAAAAATAAGACCGCTCTTATCTTTATCTGTTTGGCTTTAAACTTGAGATTGCTTTTGAAAGTGGTAATGCTCTAGCTTCTGGCACCAAGGGGATAATAACATGGTGGTTTTAAACATTAGTGGGTGAAGCTGAGAACCTTTTCATCTTCAGTAAGAAGTTCCTGTGAATCTGCCACGTAGGAGGAAATGAAAGCATCATGTTCTTTCATGTACTTGTATAGTACTCTCTATATAGAGATGCATAAATAGCGACCTTAAGCATCAGCACAAACACTTTGTATATACAAAGCACATTTAAACACTTAAAAATAAGTCTGCACAAGAATGCATTCCAGGTTAAGTTTACATGTTAAGTGTTTCAGATTTACATGCACTTTATGAATATTTAATAATTAAAATTGGATGAGAGTTGATACTAAATTTGGTGCTAAATTAACATTTTTATTTTTACTTGCTCGTTGTTAATGTTGTGGAGCAGAGAAAATTAGGCTGAAGGATGGAATTAGGGAGCCCAGCAGCCTGTGGTGACTGCATGCTGGAGCTCAGGCACTTCCATTCTGGAGCCAGTTAGAATTGTCACACTGTTGCTTCTGATGTACTGGTCTAGAATTTCATTGCTCTCACATGGAGGAGATCATGTGTATTTAATATATATATATATGTGTGTGTGTGTATATATGCACACTATTTTTTTCACCCTTCAGCATCTGTGAATTAATGCCTTTTAAAGTAACTTGTTCTTAGTATTTTATAGTAGCATAAAGTATTCCTCTTTCTTCCTAGGCTTCCCCTTCTTCCCTGTGTACTTCCAGACAGCAGTCACATCCCCCTTGTGATCATTTCAACAGGCAAACTGTTCCAGTCGTAGGGTGGGAGGAGAGCCTCTCCTGTGAGCTGTGATGGTCCCAATGGCCTTGTCAGTACCTCTTGTGGAAGGAATTGCTCTGTGGAGGGAAGCCACAAATAGATACAGTGTTGGACTGGTCTCGGCTGCAGATGCTTCCCTGAATGTACTGTGCCTGGTGCACTGTAAGATTGTATCTCCTTTCTAGTTGGCTGTACAAATAGGGGAGCTCAGCTTTGCATCTGGGCCTTATTTTCTCTCTGATGCTTGTAACAGCAAACCCTTGGCTCTGCTTGGAAACTTACCAGCTAAAAAAAAAAAGGGTTTTTTATACTGTTACTCTGAACTATTTGCTCTTTCTCCTGCTCCACTCTGGGTCTTACCCTATCACAGTTGCCCTCTAGGGATGGCCTTTCTGGTTTTAATTTGGTGACTCCAAATTTGCGAAGTATTTTAGTGATAAATTAAAAGCTAGAGATACTTCAGTTGGTGATTGAAATCTGTTGTTATGGCTACGTGCAAAACCTGTTCATAGTAGAACAGGTTATTACAATGTTGTAGTGGTATGATCTTAACAGCAGGATTATATATTGTAAAATAACATGCTGGAGGTAATGCGACATCATGGTGATGTTGCGATAAGGATGTAGGATAAAGGTCTAGGAGTTGTGTATGCAGAGCTGCTGGGCTGAGCCTGGTCCCATAGCTAAGCCATGAAGGAAATGGCTGATCTCAGCATGTAAGGACGGGAAGGAGACGGCTGTGCTGTGAGGGGCTGCAGCTACGAGGACGGATGTTCCTTTCCTCCCTGCTCACTCACTTTTCCCTGGCCTGGCCCAGGTTTGGGATTGTTCCAGCTCTCCATCAGTCTCCTCTGCCCTGCTGGAGCACCTCTGTGACATGGGCTGGGGAGAAGCTGTTCCCTCTGTTCAGCTGGAACTGGCACAGTTGTGGGAGTGCTGTAATTCTCACCCTGCAAACCTCAGGGGAGTCTTTGCTAAACATACTTATTTGTGTGTGTCATTGTATCAGCTTGTATTTTAACTATTATAAATAGAATTGCCTGTGGGCTGTCAGCTCGGCATTCCCATGTTAAGTACCAGACTGGCTGGGTGAAATCTGTCTTCCCTGCAAAGACTTGCACACTGATAAGACAGGCCCTGGAAGGGAAGGAGGTTTAAAGCGCAGCAGAATGAAAGAGGGCAGTAAATACTGCCCACTCTGCAGTGGGGAGGGGGTGGGAATTAGTAAAACCTTGTCCCAGGAGAAAGTGAAAGAGTGGTGTGGGATTTGCCGGGGGTGGAAAGGAAAACTAGGGCGGGTGGAGACTTGAAGCAGGCAAGAAGCCTGAGAGGGAGGAGTGAGCTGGCTGTGCAGGGCAGGGGTGTCTCAGCCAACCTCTAGGAAATCCCCCGAGCGCTGGCACTTCTGCAGCTGTTCCCTTGCTCCTGGCTTCCTGCCCTTCACGGGTTGTGTGGCACCAACAAACCCTCTTCATCTCCGGAAGCGTTTCTGTTGTGATTGATTCACAGGGGGGAATGGCTCTGCTTTGTCCTTGATGACTGCAAGGCTGCAGAAACTCCATATGCAACACTTGTGTTGAGCTAGGGATTACCTCTGGGATGTCACCTGTAATGGGGCAGGTTACCTTGTAAATGCAGACTCAGACTGCATTTTTTAAGAGGAAAGTGTGTTTCAAATGAAGTGCTGTGTCCTCAGCTGTGTAGACCCCAAAGGTTTTCTGAAGGTTAGGTATCACCTAATGGCAGGGGCTCTCCAGCCTCTGTAAGTGCAGAATTGATGTTGCACACCTTCATGAGCAGTTGTTAGAATTTGGGGAGATAAGGTTTTTGACATACGTAATTCGTAAGTGTTTAGGGATGAAAAGCTGATGTACCTTTCTGAAGAGGACAAACAGGAGTTGGTGGTGAGGTCACAACACGGAAGTGGCTTTTTCTTTCCTGTCCTCCAGGTACAACCTATGTGGCAGGAGGTGGTGTCCATTTCTCTTAGTTGCCTCTTACCAGTAAGAAAGTGTGCTTATAGAAAACAGAACCTGCTCCCTCCCCCCTTCTGAGCCTGCCCTTTGTTCAAATACTTCAATTTCTAACAGCAGTTCCTTCTCAGCAGACGTGGCAGTTGTACCTGGCAGAGTGCAGGCTTCCATCATGCCTCCATGGCCCAAGGAGCTAGGTTCTGAAGGGCAAGGCTGCTGTGGAGTCGGTCTGTGCAATGTTTTGGATGCAGCTGTGCAGCAGTAGTACATGGCATCAGTGCCTGTGCAGCTGGTAAAAGGGTGGAATACAACATATCAGAGCATGTCAAATGTATGTCAGAGACGACTACAGGAAGAAGTGCCAAAGCACATGTGCATTGTTCAAAGTGTATCTTTTTCCTGAAACTAGCTTATCTAAGATGAATACACTTAATTGCTCTTTACATAAGACGTATAGAGACGCCCTTCAGTCTGATATGCCTGTGGTTTAAGAGATCTCAAGGCCCACTCTTACCCCGGATATCTTTGCCAGAGAATAACTCCAAAGTACTAATTATCAGTCTCCTCTTGTTATTTTGGATAGGTGCAAAATTTTCACAGCTGCGTTCAAGTAACTGAAGACTTTGTGTCTCCAGAACATCTCGTACAGTCATTTCACTTAACGCAGGAGCTGAGGCTGTCAAAGGAAGAAATCAATTACGATGATAAACTGCAGGTAGGAAATGAATTCTGCGCTGGAAGCTGTTGGGAAGGCAGGGCATGCTCAGGCTCATTGAAATGCGGAGCAGTGTGTGGAGCTACTTCCTTGCTGCTGTTCACACAGAATAACAATGAGCAGCAACATGAATGCAGGGGTGTAAATGACTCTTTAGTTGCAGGTTTTATTTATGCTATCTTACTGAAACGTGTAAGAAGGTGTTTCCTTTAGCGCTGGCTTGATGTAGCCTTCCTGTTTTTTCCATCCACTGTGCTTAGGGCTCAGTCCTAAGTGTAGTCATTTTGCAGAGTTCCCTCATGGAGGGCCTTACTAAAATCTGTCCAATGTTCTTGCAGGTTAAAAATATCTTGTATCACGCAGTTAAGGAAATGGTGAGAGCTTTGAAGATTCACGAAGGTGAGCTGGAAGACATGGATGAAAACTGAGCACATTCTGCTTTTTTGTGGTAACATCAGCTGGAGGTTATTTTCTCTAATAGGTGAATGGTATGCACACTAATTTAAGCTTCACAAACCATCAGTGCCAAGAAAAACTAGTCATCATATTTACTTGTTACTGACACTGCAACGGTAGAGCTTCATATCACAGCCACTGTGATTACATCTTAGACTTGCAAACGATTCAGCAGCGTTCTGCTGTCCTGTATTATAATGTACATGAAGTTTGTGAAATGGTAAAGATTTAAGATGATGTATTTATTTTTGGAAAAAAAAAACCCACAAAATTCTATGCTATATTGTTGATCAAATGTAAATGTGACTTGTACAGTTTGCTAAAATAATTCAGATATTTTTCACTACATTGAGACAGTTACTGTGAGAGTAGGACACAAACACCAGCTATTGCCTGCATTTGGGATCTTGCTGAGTCCGCACAGCAGTCATGTCATAATCTGAAAATTACTGCCAAATAACTGTAAACTTTGTAAAATATAAAGTATATAAAGTAGATATTAAATACAAACACTTCAGTATTTTATTGAAGCTATTCAGTGTACAATTAAACGTTTTCAAAAGGTGTAATTTATTTAAAAAATCGTCTCATTTTGGTAAAATTTATGTGAACTTTTAAAGCTAAATATTAAACTTAATATGCTATGTAAATATATACATATATACATTCAATGATGTATTTTTTTAAAACATTGGCTTGCTTTAATTTGTTAAAAGTGCAAGTGTTACACATGCTTTGTACATTGAAGTTGAAAGGGGTTTTACATTTTCCATTAAAATGACTTTATCAAGCTTTGTCTCCTGGTACTCCTATGTTTGTGGCCGGTGTCACTCGCTCCCAGCGCCTCATCTCCGGTGGGAACGCTGGCTGGCAGTGTGCTGCCCTGGTTCCGTGCACCGTGCTGCCATCTCCGGGTTTCAGGTGAAACTTCGAGGGGAAGTGCTGAGCACCGCTGGTCAGGGAGCCAGAGCTCCTCTCTGACAATTGGAACGTCGTTTACATTCTGCCTTTAACAACCTGGTGTTTACTTTGCGAGAAGGGGGAAGGGAGTTCCTATAGAATAATTTTTTACAGCATCTTGGCTTTCTACAGTTGAAGTAATATCATGAAATAGTGCATGGGGTTTTTCTTAATCGTATCTGGTTTAATAATGCCAAATGTGAGAGCGCAGTTCCAGCTCCTGGAGTTGGTCTGAAAAATTGAAATATGCATGGATTTAAATGATTAGAACTACGCAAATGTTTAGATTTGATACCAAAAGTTAGGTGCGACCATTAACTCGGGAAGTGTCCAAAAGGGTGTAGTCACCTGGTTACTGCTCTCACTCTGACAAAACCTGACTGGGTTCTGGGTCACCAGAAAACCCAAAAAATACCAACAAAACCTCCGTATCTGAGAAACTGTGAAACACAAAGGAATTGTTGTTTCCAAATGTGGAGTTCTTTTATTTAGTTCGTTTGAAAATGTGGAATTTATTTGCAATTGTAAAGAAATACTTTGGGGTTAATGTTGCCGTGCTTGGCAGTTGATTCTCAACTTTGCAACTGATTCCATGCAGCATCTTCCTTTAGGGTGTGTGTGGCACAGGGTTGGAGCATTGGCTGACGATGCAAAAGCTGCCGGTGTATGTTTGCTGAATGACAAGTGAGCTTCAGTTGCTTGTACCTTTTGTTTGTTTGTTTTAAAGTTCAAGATTTGTAAAAGAGTGAATTTCTGTCAAATGCTGTCTCTTTCCCCATGAACTGAGTTTTGGTGAGGTGCTTTTAACATCTCTGAAATTTCTTGAGGCTGCTGTACTTGCATTCCTGCCACAGATGGTTGTATTCCCCCTTGTTCTCCTGCACAAAGAGCAGTTGTTTGGGCCCGGGCCGTGGCTGTAATCACAGCTGCCTCCTTGTGCTGGGGTATTTTTTGTAGCTGAAGGGAATGGGTTGGTTTCCCCTGGGGTGCGCCGAGGGAGCATCACATCACAGTCCTTATCCTGGCCAGAACCTGGGGCTCCAAGCTCTGCCTCTTCTCAAAAGGTGTGCAGATACTTCGCTGCCAGTGACTGCATAGCAGGCAGCGTGCACTGCTTCCCGGGTTGAGCTTTGACACCATCCTTGTGGATCCCATAGGGCACAGGCAGCTGCCCATCACCCTGCAACACTTGCAGACCCAGGAGAAATGCCTGTGTCTGCCGTTGATACTGAAGAGGTTCTTCCCTTCTCAGGTGGTAGCTGAAGGAGTTGCTGAGCAGAAAATAATTCAGATTTCCAAGTGTGAGTATTAAAGTTCTTCTTTTGTGACCTTTTTCCTGCCACCTTTACTGATGAATCCTTAAGTGTACGTCAGGGTTGTTAACTGCAGAAGCATGTGGGTGAAATGTGAAGCAGCTTGGATCCTTACAAAGAAAAGCCTGAGAGATTGCTGAGATTTTAAGACAAAATGTCTCATTTTGGAGAAGCAAAACTGATGGGCTCAAGCAGCGTGGCTCAGTGTGTCACAGTCACTGGGGTAAGTAGTTCTTTCACTGCTTTCCCAGCAAACATGAATTAATGTATTAGTTCAAACTGCATGAATAGGATTTGTCTGTAGTCACTACAGAGTTTTAACTGTCCATTTGTCCAGTAGAGTTTATAGTAAATAATACGGTAGTTACACCAGATGAGCGGTTATAAAGCGTTGTGGTTAATGGGTATGTCTGACAGATTTGCAACACGTGGAAGCAAAACCTAATGGGTTCTGCAGATCGCTTTGAGAATTGCTGCACTTCTGTATGGGGTGGCTTCATAAGCTGCCCGCTGCAGTGACAGTGTTTCCCAGTAACTGGCAGGCGGGGAAGAAGCCAAAAGAGAGTGAACATAGAAAACATGACACAAGCTGAGCATGATGGGGAGCACTGTAAAGCGGTTATTGCATCAACTCGAAAAGACTGCATGCTGTGGGCATTAGCAGCCCACAAGGAGCTAAAGGTAGCAGTTCTTCCAAGTGCCACTAAGAGAGGATAAAAATTCTGGGGTTTTTAAGTATGTGGTGTGGCAAATTCAGCTTACTCAGTATCCTCTGGCTCCATCACAATGAAGCAGAGCTCTCCACTCCACTACAGGAAATCAGAGCAGGAAGTGGGGCTGGTGTTGTGCTTACTGCCAGCATGACTGGGAGTTCCATTGCGCATATCTGAGACTAAAGAGGAGTTTGTGGGGAGGAGTTTGTTTTCAGGTTAGTTTTCCCCTCAACCATTTCCATGCCCTGTGAGGTGTTCCTGGACATGGTTTTCCCATCTGTCTTTCCTAAAGACTCTGTAGGAGGTTTTCTGGTCTACAATCTCAACTGTTTTATTGTAGTCAAGAGGATTTGATGGGATCAGCTGAAGCTGTTTTGAAGTGCAGGAACATTGTCAACTCTTAGAGCAAGAGTATGACACGATATCATATTTTGCCACCTCCCTATTGAGACAAAGCTATCTTCATCTGCTATGCTGTCCATGAAGCTGGTTTTGTCCATCCTTTGAAAGCTCAAAGGCACCAAAACTGCAAGCCTTGCCTTTCACCACCACTTCCCTTGCCCCTTTCCACCTCGTCACCTTCATCTCCATACAGTGCACTGCCATACAGTAAATGACCTAACAGTTTTCTTCCTGTTGTAACTGCAGAGGTAACTGACGAAGAGGAAGTAATTGGCACAGAATAAAGCGGGGTGCTATGACCTGTAGAATTTCAGCATGGATGTGTGGTGGTCTAGGTGGTTTAGCTGAAATGGATATTACCAGATTGCTGGAATTGCCGGCAGTGAAACCATGGTCCCCATTACACAGGTCAGAGGTGCAGGGGTTTGTAACAGTCTGGTTTAAAAATCTATTTACTCTTCCAGTTTCACAGAAGTTGCTCAGATCTGTGTGTGTAAACCAAGCCCCATCTGATCAGCTCTACATTCTCATGCTCTCTGACCTTTTCGGTAGGTGGTAACTCTGTTGTACTCTCTCCCGTGACATCCTGTCAAGCCCTTTCACAGCTGACAGCCTTCCCTGCCCCAGGCCCATCACTGGGAATTTTCCTTCCTTCCTCCTTCCACAGCCACCATCGCCCTGTTCTGCTGCTTTCCTGAGCAGGATGTTTGTACTCTCCCCACATCCGCAGTGGACAAGGAGCCTCTCCCTGTGGAGACTCCTGGATGGAGGCTTTGCTGTGCTCTCCCCTCAACCCCCAGCTCTGCCTCAACAAAGCTCCTGCTGTCCACTGCCTGACTCGCGCTTTGTTAGCCCGAGTGCTGCTTTCCCTTCCCCGCCTTTGTGTTCCCATGATACGTGTGCCCCAGCAGGGCAGGAGAGCACAGGGTGGTGTGGGGGCTCCTCTGATGGGGCCTCTACCACCATGTCCCTTTCTTTCCATCTCAGCAGGGCAGCTGAGGAAAGTGACCAAGGAGCAAATGATCCGCAGCCTCAGCCACGCACACAGACCAACGTCTGCGCGTCTTGCATTTGTTCTCATAGGTTTGAAAAGGAAGTGATGATCTATATATAGCAAGTAGGAAAATCTTGCCTCACAGCAAATTGAAGACATGGTTTACCTGGTGTGTTGCACGCAAACAGTTGCATTTTAAACACAGGCCTTTCTAAAGCTAAGTGACTTGAAGATTTTTACTGTTATGTTTTCTGGTGTCTTCCAATCATACCAATACGATGTAGTCTTGACACAGATGCCTGTTTCTTTTTCCAGTCCCTGAGCATGTGGTTTTACCCTAGCTCTGTGCTTCCTTAGTGGAATTGCGGAGTTTAGTACCTCTGAGGCAGGAAATGCTGTATTTTCACAGCTCTAAGGATTTTGTGCTGTTTGATCTCAATAATACCTGAACTCCTGCAGCAAATGAGCCTGAGGGAGCGCTCCTGATGATTACAAGGCACAAGGGCTGGGTAAGTTTAGGCTACTTCTGGTAAAACAAACATGGCAGGGAAGGAGGTGGAGGACATGACAGCTGTAGCTCTGAGTCTGGAGGGAGCAATGAACTACTCTTTGTACAGCTGAACTCTGCCAGCCACATACCCAGGCAGAAAGGCCTGGCAGATGGTGCCCAGCCTACATTTGGTTTGTAGCAGCCACACTGTCACTGTGGTTACTTTGGAACGGTTGGACAGGTTGGTTTTGTTTTCTGCCCTATGTTTAGTCCAGTTCACTGAGGGATTTTGTCAGCTGCTGTGGCTGTGCTTTTCTCCATCTGTCTTGCTAGTGAGCCTGCTTTTGTGGGAGCACAGAACAAGCCCAGGGTGTGGAAGGGGCCTGGAAAGGTCACCTGGCCCAATGTCTGGTGGGAAGAGTGGCCTGGGTGAGGTGTAGCCCCCGCCACTGAAAGCAGGTCAACAGGAATTGCTGCTGCCACCAGCGCACGATGAAGGAGTGCAGAGACAGAGTTCCTGAAAATGGAAATGCTGTCAGGGGACGAGGTCACAAGATCCCCTTTTCCCTTTATAGGAAACCAAAACATAAACCCCGACACTTGTGTATTTTGGCCTTAGCTGCCATTGTAAGCAGCGATGGGTGGTGTGGTCTGCAGGATTTATTCTCAAGAGACTCTCCACATTGCTTCTCAGTTGCCTTTCTTTGGTTTCTCCTGCTGCTGAGATACTGTCAGAGGCTGGGTAATTACTGTCTCTTTTTGCCAAGCGTATGTTGGCTATATTTGACAGGGATAGTGTTTCTGTGTTCAAGACAAGAGTGGCTTCTGTGGTAAAGTGAACTGTGTGGATAGCAGTCAGTGTCTGGGCCCATGTTTAAAATTGGCCCTTGGTGAGACACTGAACCAACCTCAGACGCTTTGAGCTCTGCCGAGTACAGACCAGCACAGCTGCGGCCGCAGTACTCCCCGCAGGACGGGGCCCTCGCCGCTCCGTGCCTCTCGGAGGACCGAGGATCGGCCGCGGCTGTGGCACTGCGGGGAGCGCTCCTCCGGCTCCAGCAGCAGCGGACGGAGCCTGCGCTCCGCTAGGTGGCGCCCAAGTCCGGCCCAGGCCCCTGCCCGGCCGGCGGTAGGCAGAGGGGTAAGACAGGCAAGCAGTGGAGGCAGCGGAGTTAAAGCGGGCGTCTCCATCATTTCCCGAGGCCAAAACTCGAACGAGCTGAATGCCCATAACAATTTAAAACAGTTCTAAAATGTTAAGGCATAAACTAACCTCTAACAGACACCGGAGAAGCGTTTTCTTACGTTTATCACTGCGTCAATAAAACTTGTCCTCTAGTGGTGAGGATTCTCTATACAACCTTTCATTCTTCAGACTGTGTAAGCCTTTAGCTCTCAATTCAAACTGGAGAATTCCTCACCGTGAAAAAACTAAAATATTTCCTCTTATTTCACACCCTTAGCTTCTTCCCTGGAATGTAAGGAACTTCATAAGGAAAAGTAACTTTATTCAATGCAGAGCTGAATGATGCATCCCTTGCCCTTTCTTCCCCACCTGCTCTATTTGATGCAGGTCAGACGGCAGAAGTCACAGGGACACTAGCTGATACTAATTACAGTCTTGCATTTTTTGTTTCAAACATAACTGTTATTTTCTGTAAAAATAGTTCAGCGACACTCCAAGGATCTTTTCTTTTTATGGATATTTGAAAGCTGTAATTAACTTACATATATGTTCAGGGAAAACACTTGGAGATAGGAAGGAGCAGGAAGTTACTCTGGATAATCCATTATTCAATGAATTCTCGGCTATAGGATGTTGCTGCCAAAAGAGGTGACCCTACCTGCACCCACCCACCTTTCTCTCTGCAGGCCTCATGGGTGGCTGACTGTACTGCTGCATGGGAGGGAAGGAGGCAAGAGGCTGGCAGTGCTAAGGCTCTTAGCAGCAGCAGCACCTGTGCAGTGCACCAGGTCCCAGTTGGACTCTTTACTGCTGTCACCTGCTCCAGCTCTGGGACACTCTCAGTGTTACACAGAAATGCCCAGCTTTCCACCTCACCTTCCCAGGGCTCATGTAACGCCAGCAGGGCTCACACTGCAGCTCAGTGCTCCTGTCCTATCAAAGAGAATGTTTCAGTCATTCTCCTTTCTGGATCACACACCGGACTGGAACTCTCGAGCTAAGCCACACTGTCTAGAGGTGGCTTTCAGCAGCAGTAGTGTTGAGTAGGCAGGACTGCAAGAACAAACAAACATTTGTGTTGCAGGAGAGAGAGAAGTTTCAACAATATTTTTCAAGTGGTAGTGTGCAGTTTTGAGCCTGCTTGGCTGTGTTCCTACAGGGAAGCAGCTTCCCTGCCATCAATCTGTTCTGCTTATGCAGCTATATATGATGAAATAGTTCAGTATTAAAAACAGGAGGTAGAGCTCACAATTTCCCTACCTGCCCTCCAAAGAATCCTGACCATTCAGCAGAGGTTAAAGAGGCTAAAAATTGGATTCTTCTCTGGCTGCTATTTGCAGACAGCTGAAATGTCTGTCTGTAGCTTACAGCCCTTGACAGTGACATGAGATAGGCGCTTAAACAATTTTATTTCCTTCTTGTGAGCACATGCTGTTTGCTTTGCTTTACTTACACAAGTAGGAGCCACTAGTCACTAAATGCTGTCTTGTTATATGCAACAGCCAGCCAGGCAGGTGGCAGTGGAGAAGGCAACTTGCCTTTTTGTGGGAGCAGTGAGAGCTGGGGCTGACCTGGAACAGGTCACCTCAACACAGCTGTTCTTTGGGGCCACGTGCTGAAATGCTCCAACTGAAAATTAACTTTTTTTTCCCCAACAAAATTAGTTTCCTCATACAATTCAGCACAAGGGACCTCCTCGAGTGAACCTGTCTTACCTTTGTTTCCAGAGGTTTTTTTCTAGCCTCCAGTCCCTACTCTCCTTCAAGCAAGCACAGGAGACGCCAGCTGTACAGAGGTAAGGGGAGAATTTGCACAGCACTAGGGAGCAAAAGGAAAATCGCTGCATTTCCAAGTCTCTTCTGGAAGTAAAAGGTACTCTTGGAAAGCAAGCTTACTGTGTAACACCACAAAAGTAACTTAGAATTGTTTAGTTTTGCACACTCAACATTTTCCGTCAACTGCTAAAGTTAATTAATGCCTCCACTACACATTGCCCCCTGCCTCCACTTGGGAAAGCGTGGGTTCAGGTAATACTCCAGCACAGGGCTAGGGCTGATGAAGCTCAGGGGCAGGCATGAGCTGACCCACACTGGGAGGGGCTGACTATGAGGAGGGCTCAGGAACCAAAGCCCCAAGTGGGGAGTGCACAGCTCTCTTGGCACCATTCATTCAGCTCCAGGGAGCCTGTCCCCAAGCAAAACCAAGTGCTGCTTCGTCCACTTCAGCCCTCTGTAGGTGTTAGAAGCCAGGCATTGGCCAAGTCATGTCATATATAGACAAGGCCCTTTGAATTCATCCCAGCATTCCTGAATTTGCTGGATGATGACCACAGAAGCTGTTAGTGTAAAATCTTAATTTGTTACTTACACTTTGCAACATTTGTAGAGATTTAACACACATTTACTGTCAAAACACCTTGGTTTTTATTTTCATATCCTTTTTGAATCAGGTTAAGCTGTAAACAATTTCTTTTGCAATCAAATACTGCCAGCTAGAATTACTTCATTCATGCATCGCTGAAAATAAAAAGGGTACTTTTCCTTAAGTATGTTTTTTTTAAACAATGTCACTTTATACAGAAACCAATACCTAGATTCAATGCACCCTGATTAGTTATGTAAACAGATAACCCCAAAAAAAACTCATCAACAGAACTAGTAAGTTGGTTCCTTCATAGAATGGAAATTAACATCTCTCCTGACTTGAGGTTAACATGGTCAGGAGTATAGAGTGTGGCACATAAATCCATCTAGGAGGTGTATAAATTGCACGGTACTTGAATTAGCAAAGTTATGCATAATGAAATGCACAGTTTAAATTCATGCTAGAAAGCATTTTTTCAGTATGTGGCAGCCTACCGGCAACCATAACAGTTAGGTTCTGCACCATCACTTATGGCATTATAGATAACTATTACATATAGCATACTTTAAAACCCTGAAGGATTTTGTTACTTGAAACATTCTCCAGGCAGTCATTTGGTTTGAAACAATGGGAGAAAGACTAAAGAGTTTGCCACCTTATACCGATTATGGTACCTTTGACTTTTATGAAGTAGATCAGATATGATGTGTATTTCACAGTAACAAAGTTGCTTTAATGCCTTTTCTCCAACGGCAGGATTGTGTTAGATGTTTCTGCTCTCAGGTATCACAACTGTCCTGGTGGTTTTCCCTTTTCTTAAGTTTGAGTAAGTACATTGAGTACTTTTCCTGGTTTTTAACTATTCATCAGTCCTTTCAGTATATCTTCGGAGAGTTCCAGCAGAGGGAGTTCAGGGGATGGGATATCCAGGGGGGGAAGGTTGGGTATTGGAATGTCCTTTGCCTTCCCAGCAGTTGTGGCAAACTTCTGCCAAGTTGCAGCTGAAGAAGTAGCTTCTGAGTGTTGCTGCAGGCCCCACAACTCCGACTTCTCGACAAAGTCAGCATCTACATCCAACTCCTTGTCTACCGGAGATTTTTGGAGTCTCGCTCTTTCTGCTTTTAACTGCTTATTCTCTCTCCTTAATCTCTCATTTTCAGCTACAAGAAATTCTATGTGCCGCTTCAAATCTGCAATTTTGGTTGCCTGCTCTTCTATTATTGTTCTGTCGTCTTTTGGAGCTTTGCTCCCAATACATGCCTCCACCGGCTCCTTTCTTTTCTGAAGCAGAAACAAGAGTGTATCTGGGTCCCTGTCAAAGACACCCTGAATATCATGTGGATGTTTCTCTGTGGAAGGACTGTATTTCTGAGTAACAGGAACCAGTACATTTTGATCATCAGAGTCTTCAGCAGATGGCTTATAAGAAGTCTGAAGGTGTGCAGCTATTTCCTTGTCAGCATTCTGCTGGGCCTTCAGCTTTTCCTCCCTCTTTGCCCTTTTCCACCTCTCCTGGATGAGCAGTAACTGTTTCATGTGACTATCCCTTTGTAATTCCAGTGACAGCTGAGCCTGAGTAAGAACAGGATTAAACAATTTAATTGGTGATTCCTAATCTCACACAAACATTCAGAGTAAAGTTACACGTAAGTAAATATTTATATAAACAGCATCACAGCATGCCCAAGGGAGGGGAGGAGCTTTTGTTATTCAGATATTAAATCCAACTAGAAGTGCTTGCTGCTTGTACTATGCAACAGATTCAGATATGTCACCCAAATTTAGCATAACTACTAAATAAAAGACTGTTAACATAAAGTCTTTTGTTTGCTTGGGTTTTGTTTTTAAGTCACTGACCAGGCTACATGACCTCTGAGAGAAGGCACCACTGGTTTAACTGACCTATGACCAACACCAGGAAAGGAGTCACTTGGCACGCATCCCCACGCTTTAATTAAATAATATAAAGTATGTGTATGCTTCTGTGATGGTATCTGTGTAGACATTAGTAACAGCCAACATGAAGCAGAGAAGTGCTCCAAGGCCAGATATGGTCCCAAATGATTCAGCCATAGTTAATGAAGGAGGTGGCATGGTGACTAGTAACTCACAGGAACCACCTGGGTAAGAAGCTTCCATTTTTCTACAATAATGACCTTTTGGATGAAAGACAGGTGTCTGATCTTCAAGCATCATTTGCTTTAATAATACTGGTTAAACTAAAAACCTGCTGCTAAGGAAGTACTAAGCAGACCACACTGGTGAATTTACAAATAGATTTGTGTAATCAATAACAAAAGGTGTAGGGCTGCTGTTCTGGAGGTCCCCCAGTCAGGATGAATAAATCCAAAATTACAGACTGTAGCTGAGATGCTCAGCTTTGCGCCTCAGCAGAACAGCCTAAGTACCTCACAGCAAAAGTTAAATATGAAACTAGTTTTATCACTTACTTGAAGATGCCTTGCAAACTAGAAACCACTGTTGGAGAACCCGCGGATGGGTTAGCAGTTCTCTCATCCCTGCTCTCAAGGAAGGCTAGCATCAATGCACTTCCAAAAACTCTTGGTGCAGCTGACACAAGTTCAGGCAACTATGCAGAGGCTAATGCCCAAGAGGGGTATGATCAGTCATTGGACATTATGACACACAGGCATACAACAGAGCTATGGCCAATTCTGGCATCTGCTGCATTTTGGTCTCACCTGCTCTGACTGGGTCAGCTTCATAGCGTCTGTAAGGTATGCTGCAGAAGAGAAAATTGATAAACACTTAGGAGAGGGTTACAAAACCTGAACGTTTCTATAAAATCTAAGAAAAGGCCTCAGACCTTCATCTGAATCCCCACATAAAAGCAGCAGTACAGAGGCAAAGTATTTACCAAGTTACAGTGGCTGGAAACACTTGATGTTTTTCAAAAGTCTGAAAAAATTACTGTAAGCTCATGTAGCAAGCACCACACCCTTCCCATGGCATCCTGTTAGCTCAGGTTGTTTCAATTTGTTTTTCAAGGGAGGACAGCAGCCATTTCCAGAAAGTCCCAGAACAACAACTTTTCCCTGAAGAGAAGAAACACAGCCAAGGACCAGACTTCTAACATACAACCATTTAAAGACAAAATGGGGTAAGTAAAAATCCCATCACCCATGGCAAGCCAGTATTATGAAGTCATGCTTTTTGAAAAAGAGGTATATAATCTGTAGTTCTCCACTTCTTTCATCAACTTCCTCTCCAAACCAGAAAATGCGCTGGCTTAAAGTCAAAGCAGCACTTACCTTGCTAGTGCTGAAAATAACAAAGTATAAGGAATTCTTAACCAAATATAGAAGGATGTAAAACAGCGGCACAGAGTCATCAGATAAAGAAAAGCAAGAAACATTCAAAGCATTTCTGGGTTTTGCCTTGGTATATGGAGTGAAGGAAACAAAGAAAAGAAGTCTGCATAGTAGAATGTAGGTGTTATCTCTCATTGCTCTGACTATTCATAAATACTAAACAATCAGTATCTCATTTTATGGAGTTTTCTAGTATTTATGAATGCAAAGTGAGAACACGGGGTATCTAGGTTACAATGTTCAGAGCAGCCACTTATTTTGTCTCCACACAAGTGCTTTCACTGGAAATGTCCTACTTGTTGCACCAATTAAGTCCTCCCCTTTCTTCTTCTGCCAAGCAGTAGCTGCACTGTCACACAGCTGACAGACTCCAACACAAATAATTAACCATGACTAGTTAAATGGACAGGTAAATGCATAAAGTCTCACTTAGGAGAAGCTGTCAATCACAGTGCCAAGGCCTGCAATGCAACATGTTGTTTTGTTCAAGTTCTGGAAAAGCTGAGCTCATCAAGCTGTCTTGATTCAGACGTTAGGAAAGGGAAGTAAGTACTCTGCAAGCAAATATTTGTCTAAGTATTTCCTTCATGAACAGAGAAAGCAGGTGACTTTGGCTATGAAAGCAGTGAAGAAAATCCAAAGTATAAAGTGAAGCTGGCTTACACCAGGTTCCCAACTGCATGTTGGCTTCATCTTTGGTCAAGAACTGCCTTAACAGTTTTTTAACCACACCAATCAAAACAACTTTGGAAACATGTGACTTTAGCCATTCATATTAGGAAAAATGTTTCCAAAAGGGTGCTTGATCTGGACTGAAAAACAAATTAACATTTTAAGAATAAAAAAAACTGCAAGTAACTAGATCTTTTACTTTCATGAAGCATTCAAATATAGAAACTGATTTTAAGATATGGAATATACAAAATTCCTACTCACCAGCAGCTTTTTTGTGACACGAAATTGCTTCTTCATACTTCCCTGCTGCTAACAAACGGTCTGCTTTTCTGCTCTGCTGGTGAGCCTTAAAATAAAAAGACCATTACAAGAATGAGTTACTTGACAAATAGTTATACCTGTTTTAAAGAGTAATCAGTACATCTAAGAAACCTGTACTGATTCCATTCCTCAGGTATTTAGGCTCAGATCTCCCACTCCCTTCCAAGCTTTATAATTTAATTTCTTCTTTAATACTACCTTACAAAAATATGCACTGCACAGGTAACAACTGAAGTTTGTTAATGCAGCAAAGATGGTGTGTTGACACAACAAAATCCTGTTTAAGCTGCTCCTCAGAAAGCACATGTTCTTCTTTGTAGGCAGGCATTGATTGTAGTCATGTAAAAAGACCAGTAAGCCATAAGTTATGAGAAGCTGTATTTAGAATCAATTTATCTGTCAGAATGCAATATTATTTGACATATGTTATAGCTTACAGCTGGTTTGACATTTTCTGCTGCCCTGTGCCCAAGAGGCTTTACTTGCTGGGTGAAGAAACTACAAAAGATCTTTGGTTTTTTGTTTGCAGCTTGCACCAATTAATGGAAGCAGCACAGACATACTTAAAGATATCGAAGTCATGCTGTTGCTGTACAACAGTTAAATCTATACTTACATTTGTAAGCCACTAATGTAAACCACTATGGAGACTAAGGATGCTGCTGAAAGCAAATGACTGATGCAAGTATTTGCATATGTTCAGTGAGAAACAGCACTGCTTAACCTGCACTGTAACATTCATGAAACCGAGTGTTTTTGTCATTACTAAAAGACATGAATTTTATGGTGCTTCCTCCAACACAAACTGTGTAATACAAAAGGCTACAATCACTAACTGGCAAGACTGTTGGTAATAGAGTATTCATGAGTGTTTTACTACATATTCACTTAGAAGTAAACAGACATAGGGTACTGGGCACTGACTCTGTGAAATAACACAAGACATTTCTGAATCTGAAGGAAATGCTTGCCTGTTTCTTTAAAATTCCTGTTTCCCAAGAAAGCCTTTACCAAATCCATACTGATGGAACCTGTAGGGGAAACAGAGCCGAAAGCCTGAAACCTGCCTCTGTAATACTGCCTCTGACCCATCCAAATTCTCTGTTCCCCCATCAGACTTCCGATGTTTGGTGAACATAAGTCACCGATTCACGTTAAGCATGTTGTAGGATCAACATAAAAAGAAGCACATTTGTCCATATCCAAGGATGCCAGAACAGCTGTCCTTAAGCAATCTCTAACAGTTATATCATTGCATTTAGACCCTTGGCTTTTCTAAAACTCACTTCATACGCTTAAGTGTTATTAAAAAAAAAAAACATAACTCCTTGATTCTTCGCAACAAATATTCTGGTTATATTCTACTTCCTTACCTTCATTTAATCCTCAGAGAACTATCAGCATTCCCTGCTGCTTCTACTCTGAGTCTTAATAACCTCAGAAGTGTTTTTCTACTGGAAAATGATCTATTTCATGGCCTTTTTTCTATGGACTCCTACAACTGACATATGCCAGAAAGATCAGCTTCTTTCCCAAAGGAATGAATGAACAGTATCAGGTCATATAGAGCCATCTCCTTAGTTATTCGTGGCAGCTCATCCAGTTACAAATTAGCTATATCATAGACATAAAAACACCTGAGCTAGCTCCTTGCAAAACAATTCTTCAGTAAATTAGTACTGATACAGCTACTTCTGCAAACTGTGTGGGGAGGTCTAAAAAACAAGAGAGGAGGAAACAGGGTAGCTAGAAACAGAAGAGCTAACGAAGCAAGTCAACAAGCCAGGGGCCTGGTTCCATTTATTAGTTTCTGCATAGACGAATTTGAGCCTGATTGTTTTCAAAGGTTATTTGCATATGATCACGCTCCAGGAGTTTACAACATACTCAAATAACTTAAGCACATACAGAACATTTCAGTACAGTCAGTTGCTACTTGATTGAGCAATTACATTATTTCCGTTCTCAGTTAATACCCAGTGAAGCTGAACACTCTATGAAGAAGTTTGGCTAGACTGTGAATAAAGTTAGGAAAACAAAAGTCCAGAGTTGCTAACAAAACAAAAAGCTCGGATCCCCTGTTTACAGCATCAAAATGCCTTTCTTGCGGTTGCATCAAAATATACAGATGTCAGGCCATCTTATTCTGATCCAGAGCAACAGACTTCCTCACTGGAAACAACAGGAACCGCAGCTGAGAAAAATCAGTTACAGGACAGCTGGTGTAAGAGAGGAACCTGTGAGTGAGAAAGGTGTTTTGTACTAAGTCATGGGGGAGGAATTCCTCATTTTGTATGTCTTCCTGCCAGCTTGACTAGAAAATACTTGCTCATATATTCTACTCTGAGAGTGTTTGTTCCAATTAGTTAATTGTGAAGGGACCAAGGAATTTCTGCAATTTTCATGGTAGATTATTCATCACCAGCATTTTGAAGAAATTAGTGGTACTATTTCCTAGCAGCAAGTGATGAAGCTGCAACAGAAGTATTTGGGTGCTTAACAGACACGTATCATGGGTAAGCTTCTACATCTTGTCTAGTCTGCTGGTTTACCCTTAGTGCTCAGTTACACTTAGCAACACAGCATCCAACCATTGTTAGTAAATCTATTTTGAACTCACAGTGGCCTGCATCACATTATAATATTGGCAATGGAAGACCTGGTCCTATATCATAAAGTGAAAAAAATGGCTGTCAAGTTTATTCCTGGTTTGATGTCATGGTGTTTACACCAACAAGTCTGGAGCTGCTATGCTAGTTCCCAACAGGTTCAAGCAGGGTTGCTTTGACTTTGGTCCTGCTGCTGTGGTGATGACAGAAACAGCTGCTGCATAACTGCAGTGGGTTTATATATCTGATTTCTCTTTGCTCTTCCAGTTGCAGTGCTGGAAATAAATGTAGGATGTGGCGTAAGAATAATTATAATTTATTAACAAGCTATGGAATTGAAGGGGGGAAGCAGGTCGACAATTACTTCCAGATGTCCCTCCCGGCCCGGATGAGCAGGAATTCCCGGTAGGCAAATGGACAGGTATAACAATTTGACTAGCAAGAGGAAGCAGATGTGAGTGAGGCATGACCAAGCTAAAAAGCTTCCTCGGCTTGCTCCAATGTATTTGGTTCATAATGAATTTGTGCATGTCTTATTTGAACCACTCTGGATCAACGACAGAAAGCAGGTAAGCTAGAGCTTTCCTCAAACTTTCCAACTGTAGCTGAGATGTTAAAGGATGACACCTGCATCTTTAAGTTTGTAGCTCCATTATAGAGACGTGCTCCTGTTTTTCTACCTAACTAGTCCAAATCATTGCCTGTGTAATCTCTGAGCAACAGAATCAAGCCATCCTCTAAAACAGCAAGGCAAGTCTCCTCTTTGCCTGGAGCCTTCTTTAGCAGCCCAAAAATTAACACTCAACTTCTTTTTCCAATACAAACTAGACAATGATATCACTGCAGGCGATAAGAAATGAAGCTGTAAGGCCTACTTAGCAGATCTCTTACCACTCTCTCAAACTCAATAATAAAAATGCTAGTGTTTTTTTCTAGAGATAGTGTGCCATTACAACTTAAAGGATTACAGCCATATGATCCTATCTTAGGTTGGGGGAATAAAAAAAAAAAAAGCAGCTGCTGCTTTTCCCCTATGATTCCAGTTGATAGCTAGCTATTATAGAAAGGGGAGCAACAGGAAATACCACACTCAATCTTACAGTATTTTCCAAAGTTAAATGTAGTACTACTCCTTTTCAAATAGGGTACACCTACTACCCTTTTTTTAAGACCAGTAATTTGCAACAGTCCTTCTGTAGCTGAGCCAGACAATCTTGTGTATGTTCTGTTTTAGTTTGTTCTCCTAACAGGAACAGCTCTTCACTGGACAAAGCCTTGCACAAGATGTTAACTTACAGCCTTCTTGTTCACTGCAAGAGACTCTCTAGGAAGTGATATATTTTAATATGATTATGAAGCATAGATTACAATGCCTTACTAAAAAAAGTTACAAATGAAGGCAGGAAAACCCAGCTGCTACATGATGGGGCCTGAGGAAAGCTAACTACAGAGAAGTTCTGCCTATTAGAAGAGTTTGTAAATGTTTTAAATAAAACTACTGTTTGCTGCTAGCACCATCTATTTTATGCTATGGACTGTGTTACACCAGTTATGCTTCTCAGAAAGGATCAACAGCTATGCTCTGCTAATGCTGAAAGCAAAGATTAAGGTATTTTTTTGAATGATGAGGGATCTATCTGGGGATTTATTTCCTTAAGGATTCTGGGCTGTTTTCCTAAGAATGCATTTTGAAGAAAGGAAGAGTCAGAAAGCGCACACTACATTGGTTCCATATTGTACAAAAGAGTTTCAAGTATATTCCTCACAGATATTTACAGCAGCGGGTCACAAAGGGTAGGATAAGGTAGTGGACCATTGTTCCCCCCCTCCCAACTACTCTGTCACTGCTATACCTACAGAAAACTTTTTCAAGCCCATTCTTAAAATAGTGAGCTTAGAAAGGTTTGCATACATATGTCTATATATGTATTGAAAAACTGGATTAGGAGAGAATACAACTGATAAACTTGGCCATAATTTTTTAAATAAGTGCAATAATGATGAATAAAACTCTGGGTAACTATGGAAAACAGTGTCTTTACAGGCAGTTACAGTAAAAGCAAATAGTTATACTGTCACTTATGCTAAATAAAAGGAATATATTTGCCACTAAACCTAAAGAAATGGCAATGTATAGTTTTATCAACAGAAGCAAGCCCCCTTAAAAATACTCTTTGTATTCTGTAGAGAAAGACAGAGTTGACTGAAGGAGAAACAAAAAATGGCAGAACCAGTTGTGGCTGCTCAACCAAGACCACTATCCACAAGTTTGCTCAATTTTTTGTCTTTGAAAGCCTGACAGAATAATGACTCAACTGTAAATTAGAGGTTAGTGTGACTATAAAGCAAAACAAATATGTGAAGCTCTCAGGATAATGTATTCTCAGTACTAACAAATTCCTCACTCACTTTGTATTGAACTGTAGAGATGCCGAAGTTCAGCTCTTTTGTAAGCAATAGTAACAATTTAAATATATGGGCAGACAAGCAACCAGTTGTTCAGCCAGCCAGTATTAATTCACTGACTAGCTCTGACTATGCATGTGTTCCTAACCTACTCCAAATTTTAGATAAAATGGCTAGTCTTAGCTCTTTACCATGCAAATGCAATTAAGAGATCTGATATGAAACCAATTCACATTCACCCTGCTCAGGTTAGGTGGAGTCTTCAAAACCTTATACAGCCATAGCTGCAGCTCTTTCCCTGATCACCTGCAACTTCCTTAAGGTGTGGTATCTTTTTACTTACTGCATAGTCAAATCAACCTCATTCTCTTCCTTTTAATCTATTTAATATGATCAAAACATTAAATACTTCAACTTGCTTGCCAGAGCCATTTTGTATACCTACAGCTCTCAGCTGCTTTAGTAATGCTTTTCTTGTCCCCATATACAGTGCTGCAGCTGGTACTACACAAGTCTTGCTAAACTGAAGTTATAAGCTAAATGAGCACAGTTCCACTGCCCTGATTGTTTTTGTTTACTATCTCAGCTCCTATACGTAGCCCTAAACCACATGGCCCAAGCTGTTCCAGCAACTGAGCTACACCTCACTGGGGACAATTGAATCATCACATCAAATGGTCTAGTAAACAACCTATTCCAGGAGCAACAATTTCAAACAAGGCTTCAGTCAAGGCTTCAGCTGGGTCTTTAAACTGTTAGGCACGCTTACTCAGAGCTGAACTGTGTGGTTTGACAATACGCACGTGATGCCAGTGTGACACAGCAGAAAGGCACTGCTGGTAAGTACCCAAACAGCACAGATACCAGTGAGGAGATAACACTTCTGTCAACCACCCAGAGATTAGCTAATTATGTTACTGACTGGGAGCTATTACAAGCTGTTATATGTGCAACATGGAACAGTGTTGTGCTTCAATAGTAGTTGTATGACTGAATACAACATTGTAAAGCTTTTCCAAAGAGGATATAACTGTTCAACTGATTATCTGAGGTATCACCTCAGCACCTCCAGTCACTTTACTCAGCAGGTATGCTGCTGCCTCTGTGGGTTCACAGCTTGTATTGCCCTTAGCTGAAATGAATGGTCTCATATAGCTCACACTGACGTTGTTACTGGGAAAATCAAGACAAGGCTTCCACTACTGTGGTAAAAACAGACTTTGTGTTAGGCATGTCTGTATAACCATACTTCTACTTTCACTACCTGCATTTCTGTTTTCTCTAGTCTGAGTTCAGAACTGAGTGCATCTGCCTCTCATTTTTTTTCCACTTCGTTTTACAAAAACAAGTAGAACAGCCTTCAGGTTAAGCTTAATTAAAAAAAAAAAAAAGTCGAAGAAAACAAACTGGATTCAGTGGAGGTTTCTGTAGATTAACATAATATTCCTGGTTTTGAATCAACATAACAGAGGTGCAGGCTGACATTAAGTCTCAAACACATCGGCCCATGTATTAAATCCTTTGGTGTCTAGTAAACTTACATATTCTATTATCTCTTCCTCCTCCCCCATATTGCATATTTATTCTGCTTGTTATTTTGTCCTCATGTGTAAGTAGCATTCACCTAACTTTTAAACTCTTTCAGAAAACAGACCACTGATTGGTTTGCACTGGAATGGTTGCTTCTGCTATACGAGATTCTTGCAATATACATTTTGCTGTGTTATTCTCACTCCAGCCACTGGGCCATGCTTTTTGGTTTTCACCAAAACAGCTCTTCAAGCTGTTTCCTTTACAATTCAAGAAGCTTGTAGGCAGTATATATTTATCAGATTTTGGACTGCATTTTATTATAAACCACACAAAGTGCTATTATTTTATAGGAAAGATAAAACATAGAGGTGGTACAGCTCCTCAGCAAATACTCTATAGGAAAATACCAAGGTATTAAAGCAGAATTTGCAGTTACGAAGTCCTGCATATCAGACTCTGGTCATCAAGCAAGTTTCCTTTCTAGTCTCTTCTTGACATTGATAACATTTGCCTCATATTTTTACTGTGTTACTTCCAGAACTCTGATGCTCAGCAGTGTACTGTTGTTCTTCTTAACTTATACCTTCAGCTCCTATACCTAAGAGTTAGGAAATTTACCTCCATGTTTTTGCAGAATAAATTTTATTGTGTTAAAATGTTGAGATATTGCAGTTTATGGCACTGGACTGTGTGAAATAATTGTTCATCTGGACTAGATATCCACTACATGGTTGCTGCAGGTGAAGGGACTGCACTTAGTCCGTACCTGTTTTAAGTTCCACAGTACAACCTAAATATTTTTATTTGTAAGGTTGAAGAACTGGTTTCCTTATTAGTAAAAGCATAAGGATCAGGGCCTTAAACCATTCCTTCAGGATTATATGATGTTTCTCATCTGCAAAGCATACATACAATACCCTAAAGGGGAGAAGGAAAGAAGAGAAAGGGCAGAGGGAAGAGACAAAATAAATGCTCAGGTATCAGAGCTGCCCCAAAACACTTTCCCTTGGCTCTAACAACTCAGCCCATGGCAACAGATTTTGGAAAAGTTGTTTTGATTTATTCCTAAATGAAGTATCACTGGATACAATGAATACCTTGAGGAAAGTTCAGTAGAAAAATCGAATCAGCATTTAGTACTATAGCATAAATCCTAGAAAGGTTAAAAGAAGGAAAGATGGGTTTAGACTCAGCATGATTATAATAACTTAAAAGGGCGGGGGGAAAAAATCCAAAACAAAATGAAACCTAAAAATAACCACAAACAAATCAAACAAAAAAAGAAACCAAACAAAAATCCCAACACAAACTTAAGCCCAAATTCTAAAAAGATTGGGCTGTTCTCATTGAAGTCACTAGACCTGAAGCTTAACAATTTAAATTTCCAGTAAACAAAATCTACTGTAGTTATAGATTATTATTATTTTTAAAGATATCTGGAAAGCAAATCAGTATTTGTCTAGTGCTATCTACACAAGTAAATCAGTAGATTAGGGAAAGCAAAATGTAACTAAGCTTAAGAAAAAAAAAATCATAGATAGTTTAAGGCATTAATTGAGACCCAGATACATAAAGATAAAATATTACTTTGCTGGAAACATATCTTTCAGAAGGTAGAAAAAGAATGTAATTGAAATCAACAGAATACAACAAGGTACAGCATGCCACCTGTAATTAGGAAGGCTAAGCAAACAGCCAAATATATAAGAAACAACTGAAACTGAAAGCCACCAGAACAAGTCATTAAGTGCAGTTGGTGTGATACATGTTGACAGAGAAGTTGACAGAGAAATGGAGACATCAGGATACTGCAAAACTGCTAAGGACTTTTTTTTTTCTTTCTTTTTTTTTTGTATCATCTTCCCAGAAATTTAGGACACTATTTGTGCTTTCCAGTAATTAAGACTAGATGCCCAAATACACAACTAACGAACAACTTTTACAGGACAAAGCAGCATCAAAGAACTGTAGCAAATCCTAATAAAACACCTGAATTAAAGAAAAAAAAAATCAATTTTGCAAAAGTTAGCAAGCCGTGATATACTAAAAGGAGGAAAATGTCTTGTACTTAAGTCACCAACAGCAGATAAATCACCCCAATGATAAGTGTACCCAAAACCACTTTGTAATTTAGGGTCTTGGTTGGTTGTTTTTTCCCCTCATCAGAATAATGGTTTGGCATTTTTTGAAAAAAAAAAAAATGTGTTCTTCCAATCCACAAGAACTATACTTACGTCAAGAGAAGAGATACACAGGAGAAGTACATGAAATGCATGACACTGGAAAAACTTAAATGAACATTCTTATATTGGAGGTTGGCACCTTCCCTGAATGCTGTTACAAATCTGAAACTCAGCAGCAGAGAGGGGCTCTGAATAGGAGAGGTTTGCAAAACTCTAGTTACTTTTGTTTATGTCTTTGTGAAAATGTAGGCATGTTCTAACTACAGTACTGTACCCATTCAAGCTCTCATTCATAAAGAATTTTCATGGTTGTCACACAGCCTGAAAAGACAGGCCATTTTTCTATATAAGATGATTCATGAAACTGCTGCAAAATAGTCAAGGGAAGTTTTTTGTATTTTAGGATACTCCTTAAAAGGTATCAGTAGGCACATATGCACAAGCAGCTCAGTAATTTTCTGTACCAATGTATTATAAAGCAACTTTTTTCCTGTATTACCAGTTATGTAGAAGTGTCTTGATCTTACTGTAAGCCTGGTGCTAGACTGCACACTCTTATGATGGTCAGAGGATCCTGATGTGTCACCTGAACATTTCGTTAAGGAACTTCCCTTGTCCTTTGTGCTTGCATCTTGGCCCAGACTTAACACACGCTCCCTGCACCCCCTCCGATCCAAACATGCTGCTACATGCACCCTGCGCTACCTCCTCTCTCGTGGTGCCCATGTTTTCCTGGGCACGCAGCCGCCAGGCCCCAGCCGCGGGCCCCACAGGAGCACTTTTAGTGCTCCACGGCCTGGCCGTCCCTCCTCCCCGCTTCTCAGCCACTGGACCGGGCTGCGGCGAGCTCAGTACCCCGACGATCCCCGAAACCGGCTCCAGTCCGTGACAGCCGCCCTACCCCACTCGCCTCCAGGCAGGCCAGGGCCCGGTGCCGCTGTGGCAGGGCCTGGCACAAGCCATGAACAGGTGTTACGGGAACTGGAGGGGGGAAGGGAGGGCCCTATTTACTGCTTAAGTCGCGCTTCTCCGCTCAGTTACCTACCGGTGGGAGGTCAGGGGTGTAACCCTCTGCCCGGCGTGGGCACTGGCCTTCGCCTTAGGGCCGAGAGCGGCAGCAGGACCGTCTGACAGGTAGCCCTACCCCCGCCCCGGCGGCCGCGCACTCACCAGGTTGAGGGGTCCCTCCATTACTTCCATGGACGGCGGGGGCTGCGGGCACATGGGCGCGGAGGACGGCCTGCTCGCCGCTCCGGTGCCTCCGGCCCCCACCGCCCGGCCCGGCTACCGGCGCCGCAGCTCCCGCGTCCCCGCCCCGGCGGGTTGTAAACACGGCAGCCGCTTCCGCCCGACCCGCACCGAGCAGTGTACTCGCGAGACCCTTCCAGTCGCGCGAGATTCAGGCGGTGTTACCAGGGCAACAGGCGCCGCTCCTCGCCCCGCCCCTCCAACTGCCGCCCGTCCGCTGGAGGGTGCGCGGCGCCGGCGTCGCTGGCGGTGCCGTGTGCGGGGAGGTGATGGCGGGGTCTCGGTGTGAGGCAGGGCGTGAGTGGCCTCCAAAAGACGGAGAGGAAGAGCGCGCGGCCCGGCACAGCCGCATCCGGTCCAGTGTCCCGCGCCCTCAGCAAGCATCCGTGATTTTTCCTCTTTTCTTTTCCTCCCCTTTTATTTGTTGCTGCGCGCGGCGCAGGTCTTCGGCCTGTAGGTGCGGGGAGTTCTGTGAGGAAAAAAGCAGCCGGCACGAACATGAGGTGTGTCGGTGGAAGTGCCCATCACCGCAGGGCAGCCAGGCCAGTGCCGGTAACCGAGGTCACGCAAGGCAACCGCAGACAACTAGAGACAGGGAGGAGTGCCCTTCCATCGCAATGATGCGAAACCAAGCGGGAGAGCTCAGTGCTGCCCTGAGACGCGTTACCCCGTACAAACAGAGGTAATGACATCCGGGCTGTTACTTCAGCCCCGGGCGTAAAGATAGTGGGGAGTGTGGCCGGCTCAGCTCACTCCATGAAAGGGAAAAGAAGCAGCTATTGCCCTTCGTGGCTCTTCACTGCAGGAACTGTGTACAGTATAAGAAAACAGGTAATAATGTCAGTGATACCAAAATCGCCATGTATATGCTAACAAATTGGCAGTATTAATTATTCGAAATAAACTTTCTTGAGAAAGATCAGCCAAGCAGGGCTTACTTCCTGAGTGTCATAATCATCCTCATCCATAGACATTGTGTCTTATGAAGACGGCCATAAAGGGGTTGTGTAGAACTTTCTTAGGTGGAACTAAGGATGGCATTAGTTCATAGGAGCATGGCAGCTATAGTCTGCAAGAGAAAAAAAAGGCAATTTAAAAAAAAGGGGGGGAGGAGGGAGATGAGACACCTAGAAATCAAGAAATAAAAACTCCAACTAACAACAAGTAAATAAACTCCAGGATCCCTTTTGTACCCTTTGTAGATATGATCCTCAGACATGAGTGGCGTCTGTGGGTCTCTGAGGGAGTCTGTGTGGCCTGACTTGCTGTAGCTCTTGGCTATGCCTGTGCTATGGGGACTAGCTTTGCAACACAGGAGTCCTGGGGGGAGTTTTCCTTCCAACATATGTGGTTAGACAAGATAATCTCTTCAGGCAAGGAGCTTAGAAAGATACTTTGCTAGTTCTTGTTTTCATTTGCAAGAATTTATCTATCACTTGGTTTAATTATGTATTTCCATGTCAGATCCTATATAGTCTGCAGCATTTTTGATCTAGAGCCTGCTGTTTGAACAGTAGATAGATGAAGATATCCTATATCAGTCATTGAAGGTATAGGTCAGCCAGGGTGAAGAAGAAAGGCTACTTGGTGCTTCTCTGCCAGTACTTACGCTCAGACATGTGATAATATTTAAGTGTTTTGCTGAACCAAACCATTGTGTTTTCCTTCCTTTTAGTTAATGGACATGCACTCGTGAAGAGATAACATTTATCTGTCGGCTGTAGTAGTACAGCTTCCATCTTGACTATCCCACTTGGTTGCTGTTCCTCTTCATAACAAGTCCTTCTCTAACCTTTAGCCCTATGCTGCTTGGCCTTTTTCCCTCTTTATGGTAATGCTACAATAGCAGAAAGTCTGGAAAAGTTATTTACATATGAGCACAAAACTTGATTGTTCAATGGTTAATGAAGTTATACTGAGTTAATGTGTTACTATGTGTGACAGGGTGGCTCCCTTGCACCTGTACGAGATCTTACACACTTAGCTCATTGATTATCCTTTTTCATACTGCATTAACCACTGGCGAATTTCAGTGATGTCACTAAATATTATCCTAGATATTATATTACACTGGCAGTTAAATTGCATGCTGTCATGCTGTTATTTCTAGCCACTCCACTAATTTTTTTTCACCTTTGGTGACTGAACTGCATAGTCTTCATTTATTTAAAGCCTTGGTGATGTTTGTATCCAATTTTTAATTTTGCATAAAATAGTTGACTTTTGACACATAGCTGCATAGCTGACTTTTGCTGTGTGTTCATCAGTTCTCTGTAAATCATACCAATTTGCTAAAATAGACCATTAGGTCAAACATTTTTGTGGAAATAAGACGAACTAGTTCTAAGAAATGTTTTCCATTACTCCTGGAAAGCATATTTAGGCTCAGGAAAGATAATTTTATTTGTTGGTTTATAAGAAGGACTTTAATATTTATTTCAAGGCACATTATGTTTAGTGGAAAAGGGAGTAAGATTCTGGGCCATTTACCACATGTGGAATGGGAGCTAAATGAGTGACGAATATTTTATCAACAGAGCAAAGGCTTTAGGATCCGTGTTGCTGAGTCAAGCCAATGCGTTACGGGGTGCCTGTTCATGTGACCAGCAGTGGTCATTGCTGTTCCTCCAGCAAGGCTGGCAGAGACTGTAAGCCCCCTTGGACCTGGTGATGCCTCTTCACATCCAGGGACTGTTAACAGGCACTTAAATGGAGCACTTCCTTTGACTTGTGTCAATACTTTGTTTCCTATATCTAAATCTGTTAAAAAAATGAAGGCAAATAAAAAGAAACATGATAGGACAAGGGGTAACGGATTTAAACTTAAACAGGGGAAATTCAGGTTAGATATAAGGAGGAAGTTCTTTACTGCGAGAGTGGAGAGGCACTGAAACTGGTTGCCCAAAGAGGTGGTAAATTTTCTGCCTCTGGCAGTGTTCAAGCCAAACTGATTGGAATCTTAGGTGACATGGTCTAGTGTGAGATGTCTTTGCCCATGGCAGGGGAGTTGGAACTGGATCTTAAGGTCCTTTCCTACCCTGACTATGCTATGATTCTATGACAAAATTACTTTGAAAGCCTTACGTTTTAAAAGCTGCTAGTGATATGCAGGATTTGTTTCAGAACCATCAGTGTTGCCATTTGCAACATTGTATTCAAGTTATTTAGTTATATTGTATTAAGTTATTGTGATTCCACCCCCCATAGTACTTTCTGGCTATGGCAAAATGAAAAAATCATTGTGTGCTGGTCCTTCAAGAAGCACCATGTTGCCAAGTCCTGAAGCAGCTGTGTAAAGCAAGTAAAACCCATAACTGTGTAACATAAGTTGCAACGCGGTATAGTGATATTGCTAGTTCACTCTGAATTTGTATAGACATTCTCCTTTACTTGGAGAATAGTCTTGGGGCGCTTTGTAGTTTTTTGTCCAAAATCCTAGAGTGCTGTATGTTACGTATTAATTCCAGATGGCTTGATAACATCCATTGCAGTAGACTGAAAATGGCTGCCATTTTCTACCAGTGTTCACAGAGTTATCTAAGAGATTTAAATTTGCCCTCCAGAGAAAACAGAGCCATAGTAAATAGTATACTACATTATCTGTAAATTCATCAATGAAAACAGGATGATTATTTCTTTTCATTACCACCCTGTGATTTGCATGTTTTGCTCCTCCCTGGGGACTGCATGGGAATAACATGTTGACTGTATAAGTATAAATTAAATGTTTGTCTGAAACAAGAACTATTAAAATGTAATTCTGGGCAGGATGTGCCTGTCAGCAGAAAGCTTCCTAAAATACCCTGTGTTTTTAGAGTGGAATTTTAGAGTAGGAGGGAAGTGTAGAATTGCTATTTACCTGTCTGATGCTGCTTTTGACACACATGATGAGCCAGCTTCATTTGACTGTCACCTCCTTAGGAGGCAGAATTCCTCAGCCCACACTTTGCTTAGCATTGACTACTTCTTTATTTACTCTTTGTGCCTTTGCATTTTATCTGGACTGTGCATTTTCAGTTAAGCTCCAGTTAAAGACAGGCTTCTCAGTCACAGCATTGTAGGAGGGCCCACAGAGCCTCCCACACAGTGCCTTCCTCAAAGAGAGATGGGGATATCTGTTTCTTTGAAGAAGCACTTTTGAAACAAAAGGGATTCCCCTATGCCTCTGACAATTTCCCACCACACATGTACAGAGCCATCAGACCTATGGGCTTCCTTCTATTTGTCAGATTTTTCAGAATAATTACATTTCAGGATCTCCTCATAGATGTGCCGTGTCTCTTTGGGTCGCCTCTGGGGAATGCCTGAAAAGGGCTATGGGCAAGGCAGTGGATGAGGGAGGGCTTTGACAACTAGCACTGAAGGAATATGAGAGCTGGAAGGTTCAGGACATTGAAATCTTGGAGAAGCTATAAACTAAATGAAAACTTTTTCATGCTGCCTTTCCCCTTCTTTTGTGTCTGTTTGGATTTTGACTTCTTAAGGTCCTCTGTGACCTTTTCCTGTATAATTACACGTGGTCAGCAAACAGAACGGAAAAACAAAAGAGCGAGTCATTAAAATGGGTGAAAAACTTACAATTAGAATGCCTTGGCATGAAAATTTTGTTTCTGAAAGGACCTCAGCGCAGCTTAGAAATCAACAACCACAGTTTGGCACTTTTCTTAGCTACCAGAGCAACTAATAGAATTAGAAACTAGCCAAATTTGCAGGGAAGAAAAAACTGATGGGTTAAAAACCAAGAACATAACCAAGACTACATCTGAAAAAATTTCCAATCATCTGTACGTAGACCATTTATTAAGAAAGATAAGAAAAACTAAATTTTCATAATCCTGATTACATGCGGAGGATTGACCCAGATGCATGATTTTAGCTGTATTTATTCTGTTTAAACACAATGTAAGCCTTCACATATGTTTACTGAAAAGGGGAACCACAGCCATTTACATTAAATGTATTTTAAAATATTACTGTTGAAAAAAGAAGCTATTTGATTCCTGCGTATTAAGAAGTCATGTATATGACTGTGGTGCTCTAGAATTAATTAGGTCTCTTATTTTAGTTTTAGAATGAAGAAGGTATTTTCTCATTGCTTACAGAATAAAATAGCTAAATCCTCTGCTTAGATCTGAAAGTTTTGCCCACAGCAATCAAACTAATATTTTCTTTATAGCTTGTTCTCTCTGTAAGGTTTCTGCTGATTTCATTAGGCTTTAGATCAGGTTCCAAGTAACTAATTATATTTATAGTGTGATTCCTTTGCTTAGTATAACTAATTAGGTAAAGGAGTTGGGGAATGGTGAAAGGCTGAGTAGTATTCCTTTGCATTACTTTGTCCAGGTGCAAGATACCAGAAAACTGTTTGTCATTGTATTCATATGCTCTCAGTATTAAGCCGAGCAGAAGCTTTCCTATTTTTGGTATTTTGAGAAGACATAATGATTAACTTCTTCCTTTGTATTGACTAAGGCTAATGTATTTCTGACAGCAAAAATGGGGGTCAGAAGGAGCTGGCCATTTGAAAGTGGTGATGAGAAGTCAAATTTGGGAGTGTGAGGATGTCCATGTTTTTTGCTCATGCTCCATTGCCCCAAGCTTCTTCCTAGCATTTCTTAATACATGTTCTCTCCTATAGCACTCCTGTAAAGCCACCCCCTTCCCTTTCATCACTTTCCAACCCTTGCCACAAATCCCCTCTCACCTATAACCCACAGATCTGCCCTTGTTTCCTCAACTCAGATCTGCTGCTCCACTCATACTCATCTTTGAGAGTCCTGCACCATTGCTTCTGTTACTGCCTTCCTAAATGCTACCACAGGCAGCTGAGCAGTGCTTCTCTCAGCTGGTCCTATCCACAAAAATAAAAGACCCTTCAGCTTTGGTTTTTGGAGATTTAAAAATCTTGGACAAAAGTAGGTTTGTTTAGCAGCTTTACTTGCCTAAAGGATATGAAGGTACTGTTCTTGCATCACTAGCACAGATTTCTATCTCTTTTTCTAAACTGGCTCTCAGACCCTAACTCCACAGCAGTGTTTCTCCGGGCAGAAGATTATGATCCTTGCTCATAAAAATTACTTCTTTTTTGAAATCCAATGAGCATCACCTATCATGACCTCTCAGGCAAAAAAAAATCTGGTTTGTTTTGGATTTCCTCTCTTAGACTGAAATGCAAAGAAATATGGCCACTTCAAGTTGACTTATATCAAAAGAGAGGCCTGGTATTTGGCACAACCCTGTAGATCACAAGTCCATGTTGGGTCTTTAAAAGCTGGACCTTGATTTTAATAAAGGATTCTAGTGGAAGCCAGCAGTTTTTTGGAGGCCTGAGCCATAACATCACAATCTGTGATCTCAGGTTTACTGAGCACCTTGA
Organism: Forpus xanthops; assembly: GCA_032466535.1. Taxonomy (NCBI): domain Eukaryota; kingdom Metazoa; phylum Chordata; class Aves; order Psittaciformes; family Psittacidae; genus Forpus; species Forpus xanthops. The sequence continues at coordinate 26,062 of JASSUY010030983.1, read as the reverse complement.
GTTACCTCTTTTTTTTTTCTGGTATGTTTCCATTCCTGAGAAAAGCAAGAGCTGCAAGACTGATTTATAATATGCTCATTCAATTAATCAAGTGAGAGTGAATCAAACCTTTCCAGGCAATTTTGTTTGAAGTGTCTGCACTCTTCTCTGCATCGCATGAGGTGCCAACACCAGTGGGAGTTTGCCTGAGGTAAGAGCTGTGGGTTTGGAAGTCTTCTTCCATTTTTATTAGGTCTTACACTCACAGGAATTTTATGCTTCTTAATCTTGTAACTGTACAAAACTTATCTCAGTATGGAGGAAGATAACTTAGTGATTTACTTTAATTATTCTCATAGCTGTTCACATTATGAGCAAGTCTCACTTAAAAAATTTCAAACCCATTTTTACAGCAAGAAGGTATTTAACTGAAATCCTTGTGCCGCAGATCTAACCAGTATGAAACCAGTAGCTCAATTGAGCTACCAACATGCATCAATGCTCAGAGCTCTTTCCCAGTTCATCCCTGTTGGTCATTAACTTCATTGTATCCATTCTAATACTTTAATTTGCTTTTCTCTTCCCCTTTATTATCTGTATGCTTTTCCTTAAAGTACTTAATATGGAATGACTTCTGGCATAAAACAAGTGGTCAAAAAAAAATCCAGCTAAGCATTTTAAATATTTATTGCTCTTGATATTCATAGTATAGCTGCAGAATTGAGTAGTATTTATTTGTGAAGTGCACTAGTACTGAGATTTCCCTTGCTGGTAAGCATGACCACGTAATACAAGGCAGTCTTACACCTCCTACAATCTTTAAAGACAAAAAAAGGGACTGAAAGTGAAACCAGGAGGCAAACAGACTGGAAAGGTCTCATGGAAAGTGCTAAGCAATAGAATACATTTTTGAATATAATTAATTAAGCAGTTAAGCAGGACTCGTACGCTACTTACCTACTCAAAATAAGATCCAGCAACATTTGTTATATTGGCATCAGAGTCTACAAAAAAAGGTGGTCATGTGACAAGACTGATTTAGTGTCTGTTTTTAAGATACAAACAAATGAAAGAAGAGAGTCCTTTAGTCTGTACCATGGGACTGAAATTCTATGCAAATATAGTCGTGGACTATAATACTGAAAGTTTAGAATTAACTCTTGAGAATATCTATTTCTAGGAGCTCTAAACTCATTGGAATAAGTTTTTTTTTTTTTTCAGTGCAGGTTATTGCTTAAATTATTTTGTTGTAGTCTTTTAGGGGGTGCTCCCTCCTGTATTGCCACTCAGAGTTCATCTTTAGCTTCTGAGAGATCATTTAACTCTCATAAGATGGAATTTATTTTCTGCGTAAATAACTTATTGGGTATAAACAAAAGAATAGTGCTTGAATTTATAAGTTGAATCTTTCAGTTGTGGGGGCAGAGAGAGGGGGAGATGGATGTCCAAGGCAGGTATAGGGCAACAGAAACAAATACCATCTAACTTTTCACTAGAACAGGAAATGTAAGTAAATAAATACAATTAGCTTTCAGTTTCAACATAGCAGTAAAAAGCCAGTTCACTCTTTTATTTCCTTGCTGCCAGTTAAAAATGAAATATCAAATTATTGCCTGATATGAGTTCTGAATTTTCAGATGAACAAGTTTAAAGCTGAAAAGAAAGCTGCTGTCTGCAGCAGTGGAGGCCCATTATCTTTTTTTTCAGGATGCAGCCATCTTCCATTTGCAGATTTAGGCTGCAAACTCTAACCCCCATCTGTCTCCTTGTCTACCTTCTACAAAGTGACAATAGTGTAACTGAGGTAATGACAAGATCAAGTGTACCCCATGTGTGTGACCCCCTTTTTCTCAGGTCATAATAAGATTTTAAATAAATTGGGAAATTTTTTCCCAGTGGCAGTGAGGAATAATGTGGTTTTTTTTCACTGATCAGGTCATCATCTTTTGGAAAGGGCCCTTCTGCAGAGTTTATAATAATCCATGCCTTTTAAAGAATGAGACAGCTTGCAGTAGAAGAAAACAAAACATTCATATCAGTTACAGACGCTGGAATACTTTTGATGGATCTAATATTCAGCCTTTGGCTGGAAGGCAATTTTAAAAGAACCAACTAGTTAAACTTGAGATACTTCTAATTCCTCATAAGATTTACTTCTCTTCCTTAATCTGCAACTCTCCATAGTGAGTTTCTCTAACCATCAATATGACAGTACAGCAATATTGCCTCATCAGTCATGATTTACTTAATGTTTTCTGAATTTAGTAATATTTGATTAAAATTTAATGTGAACATATCATATCATGCCACATATATTATTGCATCCATTAATCAGGTAACCATAATAATGAAATGTCGGAAGATTGGATGAAAAAGGAGCTGAAGTCTTTGATATATGTTTGGCATGGTTTTGTGAGTGATTAACGAAAAGATACCCAGTCAATTGTGTAAAGCTTCATTAATATACATTTACAATCATCTATGTACTGTATCATCAGATATTTTTAACCTTAGTTAAACTTGATTTTTTAATTTACTGAATGACACTAAATATTAATAATCCTGAAAAATACATAGTATTCTGGTAACTCTCATGATGCCAGAATGATTCATAATGTGTCTTAAAGCTTTTTCAACAAAATATGTACTAAAAATATTGTCAGAGTTAACAGATCAGTTTTGTTATAGGTGGAATAACAAATGCTTTATGCATGGCTCTATAAACCTCAAATTACACAATTGTATTAAAATAAATGTAATACGTATTTCCATCTATTTTTTTTTAATATGCAAAATTTTTATATGACCTAATCCAGCAAAGAAGCATTTAACTCCATTTTGGTAGAGGAGGTATGGAAGACCGTAAGACTCAAGTTCATATTTGTAAGTAAATATTTCATGAAACATATAAAGACTTTCCAGAATTCAGGGAGGCCCTTTAGATCCTCAGGCTTCAGCTCATGAAGTAATATAAGAACATGTTATCCAGGTAGACTTTGAGAGATGTTTGATTGTTTTCTTGATATTTGTGGCAAGAAGCAACTAAGGCATGGATGCTACAGCCTGGATCTGTGTAGAAAACTCTTTATTGTGTGATGGATCTCAGTGCAGCTGTTTGTAGTGACATGAGTCCCCAGGTGGATCTTCAGTCATGTGTGTACTTGCACTCAGAGCTGGATGCAGAACAAATCAGAACACGTGTTTCATTTGTAACAAGCTGAATGTTCCCAATGACTTCTGGTACAGGTCACTCACTGTATATGCCACGAAGTACGCTTATAGTGTGTTTGGAGTCCCATGTTGAGAAGCTGCAGCTGTTGTGTGTTTGTTATTTACTTCATATATTCTCTCACTTTTTTGTGAGAATTTAATTTGTTTAGTTTTCATTTTATTGATTACTCTGAACCATGGAGAACACTGTAAGTTTTTTGGCTTCAGCTTCAGGTAGATAAGTACATTTTTGAACTACAACTTCAAAAACCAGACCTCTTCAAAATGCCATGTGTTTTCTTAACACGGCTTGTGATTCTGAAGTGTATTTGTTTGGAAGCTGTGCACTGATCTCTAAACTGAAATATTACCACTTTGGAAGGCTGCTTGGAGATCATCATTGTGTGGTGTTAATCTGTATAAGCAATGCGCAGTGTATCAGCATCCAGTCTACATTTTTATTCCACAATGTCTTGTCTTCAGCTGATTCAAGGGCCATTTCTTCAGTAGTGTCTAGCAGGCAGAAGATGATAGCAGTCATAGTCTACTTGGAAAACAGCTTAATTCTAAGCAAAGTGGATGAGCATACCCATCAATTTACTGAGGCATTAAAAACACTCAGGCCAGAGTCTATGAATCTTCTAGACTAAATTCAGCCAAAATAAGATCATACAACTCCATCTGACACCTATTCTGTTAAGAAAGGTGAAACTATGGATTGAAGAAAAAATGATGAGGCTTGTCACCACTGATTTTGTCGAAATGTATTTGTAAAGAATCTCACTAAACATTAGCCTCTTTTCCCCTCTAGCCTGCTTAGTTGGAGATTGGCAGAGTGATAAGTAAAATAATGATATTTCCACCTATAAATAAAATGATTCACCTGTGCCAACAATACTTTTAATGCATTGCTTACGTTAAAAAAAAAAAGACGAATGTGATGTGAGTGCACAAGCACTGTATATTGTTGCACTACTTAGTTCACACACTACCTTTAGCACCATTAGTTCTCAGCATGTCTTGAATGTGCAGACTAGGGATGAAATAAAATATATTGTGTACTTTCTTTACATAGCCATGAGAAAGAATTAAGAAGACATGGGATACAGAATTCTTTCCTGGGCTTAGGTAGACTTCTGAAAATGAATTTGCTTCTAAGGTCCTGTCAGTTAGACTAACCATAACTCATTTTCTGTGGCTGTTAATCCTGCCTGTGAGGGGGTAGGGATAGTCATTTTCTTTGTAGCTGAAGGCAGGAACAGCATCATAACAAATAATGACTTTAGGATAAGCCTAAATGGATGAACCGCAATTGCAGTTGTCCTTCAATATTAAGAACGAGAGGACAAAAAAATGCAGAAAATATGATCTAAACTAATACTACTTCCAGCTTTTGTGAACGCTCTCTAGCCTAGGACATACAAAGGCTTGCAAATTCTAATGCAATGGATGTTGAAGCATTTGTTTTAAACAGTTGCTTATTCACATTTTTAGAAGTGGCAAAATCAGAATCACTGGATACACAGGTCCCTTGTTCAGCTAGCAGGAACAGAACAGTGGGCTATACCCCAGAGACCTGTGCTTTGACTTTTAGACAGTGCAAATCATTGCTATAATAGCATGCTACATCTAACACGCATTTCCAGCCTTTTCTGTAAAGCAAGCTCTTTTTCTTCACACTCACAGACTTGGGATAGGATAAAATCCAAATCAGAGATCTGGTGACTTTAAACAATATTTATTTTTTTCATCTTCATTTTATCTGGACAAATGGCGTCAAGTGTAGGTAGGGAAAGCCATGGATGGGAACTCCTAAGAGCAAGAAAGATTCTATTTTGCTCAATTTTTGGTGAAAGGAGTGAGAAGAAGTCATCTTGAGGAATGTGGCAGTTGCTGCAGAGCACTTGCAGTTATTTCCACTTAGTAACATCTATTTTTCAGGAGAGAAAAATGCTGAGATTATGCTACAGCCTGGAACTCTAGCATGTTGATGGGGTAGAAGAAGTCCAAATAAATTAGCTGTTGTCAGGCTGATTCCAGGGATTGGGATTTTAAGCATTTGGGAAAATATGGTCTCATGTATTTGGAAAACTGTAGCCTGTTTTGGCAAGAAGGAAAGTGAGCAGATAAGATCCTGTTTCTCATGTCATCGAGTATTTGAAATCTTGCCTTCTGCTTAGATGGAAAGGAATTTTCTGCAAAATTGAAAGTGTTTGTTACATCTATCTAAAATGTATGTCCCTTTTTTTGTTGTAAGAATCTTTGCATGGGTTCAGTCTGCTCTTCTGGGCTAGGGAAGTCTGTGTTTTATGAGTCAAAGGGGATTTCTTTGAGGGCTCCTTTATGGTTTCTGACAGTTCCTTGTTTTTATGTTGCCAGATTAAGTAAATAATTTGTGTGGGGCTTTAGGAAAAAGAGCAATGTGAATTTACCAGTGCTAATGTTCTTTTCCTTTCTCTCTGCAGCAGTCTCTGATTCAATGACTGAAGTGTTGCAAATACTTTTAGTTAGTTCTTAATTTTGTGGATACAAAAAAGGGGGGGGGGGGAATTGTTCTTGGCAGACTGCAGCTTGCAAGTTGAGAATGATTTGTTTATGTTCATAGATCATACATTTATGTCCAGATCAAATGTCTCTGGCGGGCCTGTGAGAATGATGGGGAAATGGCTCTTAAACTAAGCTTTGGATGTGAAGATAAACTTTATTCTGGCTGTATATAGACTTGTACATTACGGGTTTCAGCACCATATTTGAGAATCGAATGATGCTTTAAGCACAGGTGGTTTATTCTCCTCGCCTTTGCATAGGTTCTTCTGTACAGCATAGGTTCTTCTGTACAACATAGGCTTTAGACAGGTGCTGTATGACTGTTTATTTGGAAATGGGAGTGGTGCTGTGTGTAAATAAGGGAGACCAAGGTAATGAGAGGCTACTTAGCAGAGGGCCATTTAGCTGGGATAACTTGTAGATAACCATTTGTGCGGCACATTGAGTACCATCCATTGAGAAATTTCTGGCTTTTCTGTACAAACACACAACAACTCAGTAGAGGTCCCTTTGTGCAGCACTGAGCTAAGTTACAGTACCTTCAATTTCAAACGACAAAGGAATCTTGCTGTCAGACTCTCTCTGCTGAGCTGCTGATAGAAAGGACTGTGGGAGGCGAGTAGGAACACCAAAGCATCTTCAATTGTTATAAGATAGCTGTTCACGGAAAGGTCTTCCCAGAGTTTGCAGCATAGAAAGCACAACCCACACATCATTGTTATTCATTCGTTCAGTTTAAGAGGCTTGTTTTTCACAGATGTGCTCTTCCTGTTTGGCATTTGTAACTGAGGATTGTTGTTAGTTGAAGAAAAAGTGTCATCCAACTATGACTAGAGATTTTCAGCTGATTCATGAACACCTTTGTTAACTACAGCATAAAAACGAATATGGCTGAGTGTGAAATGTAAGTTAAGCTGTATTTCTATGCCAATATATTATACTACTATAAAAGGGTGAAAAAGAAATCTTAATTGAGAGTTATGCAGAAATTTCCTACCCATTTTATCTGAAATAAAATTAGTAAAGCAATTAGAAGATTGGGGTAATTGCTATGTATTAGCTTCTCTTATTCATATGTAGCCCATATATAGAGACATATATATATGGATTTTAAAATAATTAACAAAAATTGCTGTATATGGCAAGTAAAGCAAGCAATCAGTATGCTTGAGTAAGTCTTTCATGTCAGAAAATTGGCCAGACATGCTAAGAAAGGACGGTGAAACTTGGGAGAAGGGGAGGTAATGAATTATCTCAGAATAAAGGGATCAGAGCCATTCATGTATGTATAGCTGATAATTTGTGGAGCTCACATTAATGTGAATCGTGAAAGTTAAATCTAAGCTAATGCTGTTGCCAAGTAGCATGATCACAGATAAACAGCTATTTATTTTTGTTCCAGGGAATAATGATCAGATATGAGTTATTTATGTCCAAGTTTTCTTCAACGTATACATGTCATCTCATTTCTAGCTTTAATAAAAGCATCTACATTTTTTTAAGAAAGTAATAAAAGTGCTATAAAAATGCATTTAAAAAGTAATTTAAAAATAGTTTTCCATACCAAAGTGTAACTGTGAAAACAGCTCTGAATTGTCAGGTCTGATTTGACAAAGCTGCTTCCTTTTGGCAGATGAATTAAATGTGCTTTCTGACAGTCCCAGTCACATCTGTATCTGGCTGGGTACTCCATTTTTAGGAATTCACACTTTTCTGAAACAATATTAGGCATGCATCTGACTACTTTACAGAAGGCTACCCTTGCTTAGGCTTCCTTAGATTGCAGTGACTTTTTATATGGTAAGGACATATTTTTAATCCATAAAAATTATCCTAAAAATTGATAATCACAGAGAAAGTGCTCATAATTGAAGCAAAAATTCTAAATAGCAGCATTTGTCAATACAGCAAAATCTGAGTGCAATTTTGCATTACAGAACCAAACATACTTTCTTTGGAAATCAGTTTACTAAATTAAGTGTAAAATAATTATTCTGAATTATTTAATTAACATTCAGTCTTAAGGTTTTACTTTATTTTTTGCAAGATTCTTTTAAGCTAATATCAAATATCTAATCCCCTGTACCTGGGCATTGCGAACACCTTGTAGAGAAATATCCAAATAGGAATCGGATTTATTCAGTCTGTAAATTACTGCTGTATTTGAGTGTTCTGATATTCCTGGAAATCTTGCTTTTCAGTGAAGTTACCACTAAGAAGCCAGCAAATCAGTTTTAGTGGTATTGATATATGTGTTAAGTTGTAAAGAACGAGTGGAAGAGGGAAGAGACATCTGGACGGTGTTATTTCTGCAAAGAAAATATATACATTCTATCATTGTAGAATGAAGCACCACAGTGACTTTTCTGATGCTGTGCAAATTGTGGTGGTTCCTCAGCACATTCAGTTTCTGTTCTGAGACATGATTTTTAAGATTTCACTGTTAAATCTAGACATACTACACAAGTTGCTCTCCTTCAAGACTTCATGGCTTGGCTAAGGCTGAGATTTACAGGGGCAGAGGTTATAATCTTCCTCACACTGCCCCCAGTTAATGGCATCCTGTCTGTCCTGGGGCTGTGTGCCCTTAGTTCCAGTCAGCCCTTTCATTACCCAGTATACAGTATAGTTGCTATGCTTCCTTCCCAAATGTCCACAGCATGTGTCTGAATCTTATTCTGGTGTAGTGTGAGGAAACACTCTAGGTGTGCTGTCATGCCTTCAGCTCACAAGCCAGGATGGCCATGGGACTCGTCCCTCTCAGAACAAAATATGAGACCTCTCTCTGCATTAGCTTTTCTCACAAGGATTTTTCCCAAATGTGCAGAGCAACAAGGAGCACCAGAGCAGCCTGTCTCCTTATCCCTTTCCAAAGTCATCTCCTTAAAGGATGATTTCACAATGGGTACTGATTGCTTGTTTGATCTTGGCAAGCCTCAGTTTCACACTAAACCACATGCCTCAGGGCCACTACAGTAGCTCTTGTGGCTGGGAGCATTAGTGCATACATGGATTCCCGCACAGTATCTGTTCTGTAGTTAAACACCTTAAATAACCCTTGGAAATTATTCTGGCTGTATTCAAAAGTGGTAGCCTAGCAACTGATTTTTTTTTTTTTTTTTTTTTTTACAATGAAGGAAGTGAGTTCTAATCCTCTTGAGGGTGCTGTTTATTAAAATTTACACCATGAAAATTACAGACTTATCTTCCTCTTTCCCAAAACAATTTGGAGCTAGTTGCAACAAAATCATGTCATTTTGTTAAGATGTTAGAAATAGATGTTAGAGATAGAAAACAAAGAAAGCTTTCTTTTTCCCAGAAAAATAAAAAATGTATAAGCATGAGGTTTATTAGTTGTGTTTATCAAATAATGGCTTTATAAAATGAGATTGGATAGGTGAAGATGTAGATGTAGGCTGTTTGAGTGCTCTATATAATGGGCAAAGAATGACAATTAGGGCACCTTGTAAATGTGTTGCAGACACATTATCAAGATTAAATGGGATTGCCTGAAGAGCATTGTGGTGGCAAAGAGTTGGTGCTCTTTAGCCCATTTTGGACTACTCTTTCCTGTAGTTGGTGAGGCTGCCTTCCATGGGAAGTGATCTGCTTATAGCCTGTGTTACTGGAGTTGAGGAACTAAATGAAGATCAACTGGCATTTTAAATATGACCATCTTAGATGCCCACTTAAAAAAAAGGGCAACTATACATATTTCTGGTTTTTCTTTTTTTTTTTTTTTTGTTCATGCTGAAGATATGTGTTCTTTCTTGCTCTTTGTTAACATAAAATGTCTTGTTTATATAAAGCATCTCTGCAGAGTGTAGGCATGTAGTCTTAATCCTTTAAAGGACTTCATCTTGGTCATAGTATCCTTGATTTCAAAAATACTTCTGGCTTCAGGAGGAGTATACAGAAAACTGCAATTAAATCAGAGTCTTTATGCTTTATTGTGCTGCACCCTGAGAGACTTTCCCTGCAGACAAATATGTACTTGGCTATGTATCTTGAAATTTGTCATTCTGCACCTGAATTGATGATATTGAGTCATTTTTAATATATGTGCAGCGTACTGAGAACTGTATTGTGTTAATGATTCCTTTAATGTCAGAGACATGGAAGCCAAGTAGAAGTCCCTTTATATTTTTGCATGTTTCAGACTTTGGCGTTCCTGGAATGTCATCATATGATCAGTTAATCACTGTTTTTAATATCCACTTTCTTTTCTGCAGTGTTTCATTGGTGTTCCCTGTTGCAGACATTATCCATCAATGCTCATCTTATTCATCATGGTGTAACTGTGCTTCCTTTCCCTTATGTGGAACCTATTGGCAATAGATTATTTGCCAGAAAAAAAAGTGGTGGACAAAGATGTAGCGACAACAGAAATTCAAATGCTCAGTGGTCCCTGTTGACCACTTTTTAAGTGGAAACAATTTCATTAATCATACCTACAGTAAATATTCTAAATATCAGTAGTAGGTTAATATTATAAAATTGTACTTACTCTGTTGATAGCTGAGCCATGTACAAACTATAGTAACAAGCTTGTTACTCTGAAAGCTTCTACTCTACCTAGAGTGCCCCTTTTTCCTCCACAACAGCAACAATATGCATCCAATGTGTCAACCCAGACAAGTTTTAGATAATCATGTCAGCAAGGGTAAAATGGGAGTAGCTATGGCCCTGAAATAAATGTGTAGATTCATGCAGATACACAGTTATAACATGGGATATAGTAGCACACACAGCCTACAAGTCATTGATCTCTGGATGGTGGCAGACCCTGTCCAGACTCAAATACTCACACCTGTGTCAGGACAGTGCACAAATAGAGTGTTTCACTCTGGGCGCTTGGCAGCCATGGGAGGGAATACACTTCCCAGCTTCAGCTAAGCAGAGTGGAGAGTCCTTTTATTGTGTGACCTGCTGCAGACCAGAGCAGAAGACACATGAAGGATCTATGTTAGCCAGTGATTAACTTCAGGTGCTGTCTTGGTTTAAGCCCAGCTGGTAACTCAGTACCATGCAGCCATTTGCTCACTCCCCAAATTCTTCTTCCCCCTTGCTCCTGGAGGGATGGGGAGGAGAATTGAAAGAATGTAACCAAGTGCAAGGTCCTACAGCTGGGTCGGAGCAATCCGGGGCACAGCTACAGGTTGGGCGGAGAAGGAATTCAGAGCAGCCCTGAGAAGGACTTGGGGGTGTTGGTTGATGAGAAAATGAACTTGAGCCAGCAGTGTGCTCTTGCAGCCCAGAAAGCCAACCGTATCCTGGGCTGCATCAGAAGGAGTGTGACCAGCAGGTCAAAGGAGGTGATCTTGCCCCTCTATTTTGCTCTCTGAGAACTCACTTGAAGTATTGTTTGCAGTTCTGGTGTCCTCAACATAAAAAGGACATGGAACTGTTGGAACAAGTGCAGAGGAAGGCCACAGGATGATCAGGGGACTGGAGCACCTCCCTTATGCAGATAGGTTGGGAAAGTTGGGGCTGTTCAGCCTGGAGAAGAGAAGGCTGCATGGAGACCTCATAGCAGCCTTCCAATATCTGAAG